>CM076001.1:477333-516563 GCA_038087875.1 Malacoraja senta | reverse complement strand
AAAGGATTTCCCCCTTATCCTTAAGCTGTGACCCCTTGTCCTGGACTTCCCCAACATCGGGAACAATCTTCCTGCATCTAGCCTGTCCAATCCCATAAGAATTTTGTAAGTTTCTATAAGATCCCCTCTCAATCTCCTAAATTCTAGCGAGTATAACCCGAGTCTATCCAGTCTTTCTTCATATGAAAGTCCTGACATCCCAGGAATCAGTTTGGTGAACCTGCTCTGCACTCCCTCTATGGCTATAATGTCCTTCCTCAGATTTGGTGACCAAAACTGTACGCAATACTCCAGGTGTGCACTCACCAAGACCCTGTACAACTGCAGTAGAACCTCCCTGCTCCTATACTCAAATCCTTTTGCTGTGAAAGCTAACATACCATTCGCTTTCTTCACTGCCTGCTGCACCTGCATGCCTACTTTCAATGACTGGTGTACCATGACACCCAGGTCTCGCTGCATCTCCCCTTTTCCTAATCGGCCACCATTTAGATAATAGTCTGCTTTCCTGTTTTTGCCACCAAAGTGGATAACCTCACATTTATCCACATTATACTGCATCTGCCAAACATTTGCCCACTCACCCAACCTATCCAAGTCACCTTGCAGTCTCCTAGCATCCTCCTCACAGCTAACACTGCCCCCCAGCTTAGTGTCATCTGCAAACTTGGAGATGTTGCCTTCAATTCCCTCATCCAGATCATTAATATAAATTGTAAATAGCTGGGGTCCCAGCACTGAGCCTTGCGGTACCCCGCTAGTCACTGCCTGCAATTGTGAAAAGGACCCGTTTATCCTACTCTTTGCTTCCTGTTTGCCAGCCAGTTCTCCATCCACATCAATACTGAACCCCCAATACTGTGTGCTTTAAGTTTGTATATTAATCTCTTATGTGGGACCTTGTCGAAAGCCTTCTGAAAGTCCAGATACAACACATCCACTGGTTCTCCCCTATCCACTCTACTAGTTACATCCTCGATCTTTCCATGAATATTGCAGTGGAAGTATGGGCTCCCTTAATATCAATTTATGGAGTCAGACAGACCAAAAAGCCCCCATCTTCTCTGCGACCCCCTCCCTCAGAAATAACAAGACTAGAATTCTCCTGGTCCTTTCCCCTCACCAGTCCCCACATCCAGTATATCATTCTCTGTTATTTCCACCACCTTCAACATGATCCCACCGGCAGATTAGTCATCCCTCCCCCTCCAGTTTCCATAGAGCTCTATCTTCAGATGCTAACCATTTTAACACCCCTTCCCATTCCCATACTGATCTTTGTGTCCTGGGCCTACTCTGTTGCCAGAGTAGCAAAATGGAGGAACAATACTTAATTCCACTTGGCTAACTTACAACACAAATCGATGAACATTGAATTCTCTCATTTTAAGTAACTCTCCCCTGCCCCCATTCCCCCATCCTGCCTAACCCCCTCTCTCGTTCCTGTACCACCCTCCTTCTACCTACATCCCTCTCCCTGGCTTTACCTTTCACTCCTCTCATTAACTGACACTCATGATTTGTCTCTTTTTCATCTCCATCCTTCATTCACCTGTCTGCCAGTCAAGCCCACCTATCACTTGCCAGGCTTTATCCCATCCCCACCTCTTTTCCAGCTTTCTTGCCCGACTCTTATCAGTCTGAAAATGGATACCTACCTATAACAGGACCTATCCATTCCTTCCTCGATGCTGTCTGACCCACTGCGTTACTCCAACACGTTGTGGCTTACCCTCCCTTCAGCTACTGATCTGCGGTGAGTTAGTTGAGAACAAGCGACTTTGAGTCCTGAAAAGCGCTATATAAATAAAATATATTATTATTATTATTATTCAATGCAAAAGTTGACGGTATGGAGGATAGAAACGACGGTCTCTCCTGCAATGAGCAAAGGTTCCTATGAGGAACCATTGTGTGTTAACAATATTCAAGGCTTAGACAGGAATAATGGCCATGAGAATAATATATTTAAGGGAAAGTTCCAGTGGGATCTATCTACTTTGCCACTGAAATTGACTTTTATGCCTTGGTTGGGCACTGGTGAATTTCATCATTGATGTCTGCTTTGCCAGACATGGTTCCCAAGATGTGGGAAGCAGTGACATTTTCCAGTCTCATGGTGAATATTGTTTCTCAGAGGGCACTCTTGTATAGTGGGGAGAATGTTGTAAGAGAAGTGAAAGTCTAGTTAGTAAAAATCTCGCCAACAGGCTGTCTGGCCCTTCCCTCTTGTTGTTTGTTTGTATGTGTTAAATGTATGTTTTTAGTGTTCTTTAGCTTGTTTTATGTGGGGGGTGGGGGGGGGGAGTTGGTAGAAACTTTTTCTAATCTTTTACCCCAACGGAGATGCGATTTCTTTCCGTATCGTATCTCCGTCCGCACTGCGGCCGAACATCGAGGAAATGGCGGCCTTTGCTGGAGACTGACTTCGAGAGAATACACCGTGGGAGCCTGCGGGACTTTAACATCATGGTGCTCACGGTCTCTGGTCGGTGACCGACTTCCGGAGCTCCAAACTGCAGGAGCTTTGACCGCCTCGAGGCGGGAGCTTCGATCGCCCTCACTGCGGATGGTTCAACTGCCCCAGAGAATAAAGAGGAAGGAGATTGGACTTTATTGCCTTCCATCACAGTGAGGAACGTGGAGAATCTGCTGGGGTGGATGTCTATGTTAACTTTTACGTAGTTGTGTGTCTTATTGCTTTTTCTTTTAGTATGGCTGTATGGTAATTCAAATTTCACTGTACCTTAATTGGTACATGTGACAATGAACTGACCTTGAACCTTGAAGCCTTGATTCAGATCAAAGATCATTTTCATGAGAAGGAGCATTTTAGAAAGAGAGTAGAGGAAGGAACAGCAGATGCTGGTTTACACCGATGATAGGCACAAAATGCTGGAGTAAAAGGTCTGTCTCACGAGTCTGCGGTCATTGGCGGTGATACAGGAAGTATCTACCGCTCGTGGACCGCCAGAGACCACGGGTTCGGTCAAACGACCACCGCCGGGGCCGTGCGGCGTTTGTCCCAACACCGTGCTATAAAAAAATCAGCACTGTCCAAAAATAATTTCTTGCCGCCAGTGAGTCACGAGCCGCCTCCAGTGAAGCAGGTGTGCAGCACGGCCGCCGCCACAGCACCGCGATCCGAAAGACGTCATCGCGTAGCGCGTCACGTTGCGCGATGACGTAATCACCCGACGCCGCAAGCTCGTGGAACCGGCCGTACGGAGGTCACTCGGCCCCCGCGCAGCATCCGTGCGGCGCTCTCGCGGTTGGCATGCGGTCCCCTCTTCTGGCGACGCCGCGCTTCACCGCCAATGACCGCAACACCGTGAGACAGAGCTTTATCTCAGTGGGACAGGCAGCATCTCTGGAGAGAAGGAATGATACAATGATACAATGATACAAAATTTGGTTTCTGCAGTCATACAAACAAGAGAAAGACCCAAGACACAACACAATTTACACAAACATCTATCACAGCGAATCTCCTCCTCACTGTGATGGAAGGCAAAGTCTTATCTCTCCCTCGCACTCCTCATTCTCCTCCCGATGTCAAAGTCAAAGCCCCCGGCGGGCGATGGTAAATAAGTCCCGTGGCCATTAAAGCCGTGCCGGGTGATGCAAGGCCGCGCTCCGGGTCTTGATGTTGGAGCCCCCAGCGGGTGCTAGCAAGTCCCATGGCCGTTTAAGCTGCGCCGGGCGATGTAAGGCCCCGCTCCAGGTCATCTTCAACCCCGCAACTCGGGCGGGAGAAGTTTCCGTTGCGGAAGCTCCGAAAAGCGGTCTCCCACCAGGGACCCGCGAGCTCCCGATGTCACCGTCCACCGGGCCGGCGGCTGGAGTCTCCGAATCTCCGGGGTCGGGCCGCAGCAGCGCGCCACCACAGCTCTCCACGTTCCGAAGCCGGCCAGCCCCGCGATGGTAAGTAAGTCCGCCGGCTCCGCGACTGGAGCCCCAGGTCGTTCCGGTTGGAGGCCGCTCCACGGTGCTAGGCCCCAATGACAACGGAGACCCGACAGGGAAAAGGTCGGGTCCTCCGTCCAGGGAAAAGATTTTAAAAGTTTCTCCACCCCCCCACCCCGCCCTCTCACACATACCCAGTTTTTAAAAAACACTATAAACTACACTCAAACGAGACAAGAAAATAAAAAAAGACAGACGGACTGCAGAAGCTGCTGCGACGTGGGTCGCGCTGCCCACCCAGTGACAATGGTCAAGACTCTGAAGAAGGGTCTCGACCAGAAACGTCATCCATTCCTTCTATCCAGAGATGCTGCCTGTCCTGCTGAGTTACTCCAGCATTTTGTGTCTTGTCTATTTTAGAAACAGAATTAGGTTGAGAGTTATTTTTGCCACGTGCAGTGAGGTATAGTGAAAAGCTTTGTTTTGCATGCTATCCAAATATACCATTCATAAATGTAATCAAGTCAAACTCAAGCACGACAGGGGGAACAAAGAGGAAGATACAGAGTGTAGTGATGAGTCAGAGTACAGGAGGGAGATCGGTCGTCTGATTGATTGGTGCCAGAACAACAACCTTGCTCTCAACGTCAGTAAATCATGGAACTAATTGTTGACTTTGGAAAAGGAAGGCTGAGGATCCACAAACTTGGCTTCATCGATGGGTTGGTGGTGGAGAGAATCAACAACATCAAGTTCCTGTGCGTGCATATATCTGAAAATCTGTCCTGGACCCAGCACAATGAAGCAATCATAAAAAAAGCCCATCAATGTTACTTCGAAGCTTGAAGAGATTTGGTATGTCGACGAATACTCTCTTGAACGTCTACAGGTGCAGAGTGGAGAGTATATTGATTGGTTGCATCACGGCCTGGTTCAGCAACTTGAACGCCCAGGAATGAAGGAGAGTACAATAAAATGGTGAACACTGCCCAGTCCATCACGGGTACAGACCTCCCCACCATCGTAGAGATGTATAAGAGGAGCGGTCCAAATAAGGCAACCAGAATCATCAAGGACACACACCACCCTGGCCACGCTCTCATTTATCTCCTGCCATTGGGAAGAAGATACATAATTGTAGAATCCAGCTTCAGGAACAGCTTCTTCCCAACAACCATCAGACTATTGAACATTTCAAGCTCCAACTCTACTACAAGCTACCTGGGTGGCACAATGGACTTTGATATTTGTTGACATTTTGCAATATATTGTTTTTGTTTTTATATTTATTGAATATTTTATATGTTTGTTTGTGATATTATTTATTGAATACTGCATTTACAAACCTGTTGCGCTGCTGCCACAAGTAAGAATCTCAGTGTTCCGTTTCATGACATAGGCAATAAAACACTCTTGACTTGATTCTCTCTTCTCTTGTAGCGCATTGTAGAATATAGTTTCCATAGACAAAGTTCCTTGTCCGCAATGGGGTAAAGGTGAATAGGTCAGCACCCTAGATCATAGAAAGACCATTCAAAAGTATAATAACAGAGTGACATAAGTTGTTTCTGAGTCTGGTGATGTGCGCTTTCAAGCTCCTGTATATTCTGCCAGACAGAAGCAAGGAGAAGAAAGAATGACCAGGGTGGGACAAGTCTTTGATTATGTTGGTCACTTTTGGTCTGAGTGATGGACTGGGCTACATCTACAACTGTGCAACGAAAAAATGTATTAACTCCAAAAAACATTTGGATTTGAATGAATGAATGAATGAATGAATGAATGAATGAATAAGTTTATTGGCCAAGTATTCACATACAAGGAATTTGACTTGGTGCTCCTCCCGCAAGTGCCAACATGACATACAGTGAACAGTAGAACAAGATGGAATTGATATGAAATGTAATAACAAGGAACTGCAGATGCTGGTTTACCAAAGAAAGACACAAAATGTTGGAGTAACTCAGCAGACCAGGCAGCATCTCTGTAGAACATGGATAGGTGACGTTTCGGGTCGTGACTCTTCTCCAGACAGATTGCAGGGGGTATGGGAAATATGGTTGGAAGAGAGGAGGGGCAGAACAGAGCATGGCTGATAATAGGTGAACACAGGTGAGAGTTTGTTGTGATAGGCAGATTGTTGGACAAAGGCCAGGGATGAAAAGGTAGATGTTGGCCCAAGAGGATGTAGAGTTGCGAATTGTAAAACTCGGGGATGGAAAAGTTGGGAATTGTGTAGCAGGAGGTGCAGGTGGAGATGGGGGTGGAAGGGGAGGGGAGAAACCAGTGCAAAGTCAGCCAGTGGGGGGCCGGGGTGAAAGTTACCAGAAATTGGAGAATTCAATGTTCACACCATTGGGTTGCAAGTTGAATTGACTTTGTAGTGCACGTGAATCTCTGTCGCACCCGGAAGGATTGCTGGGGTCCCTGGATGGAGTAGAGGGAGGAGGTGTAGGGGCATGTGCCGCATGTCCTGCAGTTACAGGGGAGAATACCTGGGGAGGGGGTGGTGTGGGTGGGAGGGATGAGTGAACCAATGGGATTTTTTGCGAAGTGAACACTGGAGTATGCGTTCAGAGGGGGTGAGATTGGAGTGGATTAGAATTGAAATGTTTGCTGAGTTTCCCCCTTCCCTCTCCCCACCCCATCTCTATAACTACAGAGCAACTTGGGATAGAAGATTTGCATAACAGTCAAGCCAAATTATAAAATTGGAGGACAGCACCTCATATTTCGCTTGGGCAGTTTGCACCCCAGCAATATGAACATTGACTTCTCTAATTTCAGGTAGTTCCTACTTTCTCGTCCCCTTCTCAGCTCTCCCTCAGCCCACTGGCTCCACCTCTTCCTTTCCTCTTCCCGCCCCCCACTCCCCCACCCCGACCCTCACATCAGTCTGAAGAAGGGTTTCGACCCAAAACATTGCCTATTTCCTTAGCTCCATAGTTGCTCCCTCACCCGCTGAGTTTCTCCAGCATTTTTGTCTACCTTCTAAGCCAAATAATATCCTGGAATATACCGGTGGCATACATATGTGGGATCTTTCCAGAATTCCAGGAATTTCAGGAACCTCTTAACTTTGTAAGCGCAATGTATTGAAATCCTGATTTTAAAGTCTCCGGAAGGTATAAAGCATTTTACTTCATTCGTAGACAATAAAAAAGGCAGTCAAGATCTTGATAAACTGCTTGTAAATGCTGCCAGGCGGCAACAGGTGTATGGAGCTGTACTTTTTCCAAACCCCTGTAAGGAATGGTTGACTTGGATTCATTGAATGAATGAACAATGAAACAGATGTGTATTTCGTGTCCTTGTACTGACGTTCAAACATCAGACTTTCAAGATCCAGTTAGGGCTGAGCAAGAAAATAAGCCAGTGATCGTGGACAGTTCACATTTTATATTCTCAGATGTTGAGTCCTGTGGATTCAAGTAATAATAATTTAAAGAAAGGATTTATTCATATCACGCCAAATAAAGTCGGAAGTCGTCTTTAATCTACACTGATTTAAGGATGAATCGACTTGTCAAACTATTTACGTAATAAATTATTGTAAGAATCAAGAGGAGGTTATTGAGGAAATTAATTCCTACCAGAAATGTTATAAATGTGTGCGTTTTTAATGGCATCCAGCACGGGTGGGAAATACGTCCACTTAGTTTTGTTTTCCAGGCATAAGCATGTTAGCAGTGTGGGCATAATGATGTGCTTTTGATTTCAGGAGCATGGCCGAGTTTCATTTATTTTTCATTAGATTTTATTGGAGTCTCTTTCGCATCTGGACTACGAATTCCGATCTCAAAAATCCTCTCACTAGCTAATATATTAAAGGATCTGCAAAGCTTGATCTTGCAAACTGTGTTTGAAACTTCCTTTGCCACCTTGGTTGTCTCCCCTGTTGTCCAACGTTTTCTACGCCATCTTTGATTAACCAGTCAGGATGTTCTTGCATTTGGAGACTTCCTCGCTATGTTTGATTGGAAATACTGTGAAGATTCTCATCCTCTGTGCAGCTAAATATTGAGAAATACTGCATCATAAGGCCCCGGTGCTGTACAGAAGGCCCCGGTGCTGTTTGTATTAAAACTAACCTGGGACTCACCGGCAGTGGGTGCCAGAGGTCGATTGGACATGCAGTGGGTGCCGGAGGTCGGTCAACGATGCGCCACTGAGAACTAAGAGGGACCCAGCGTGGGGGGGGGGAGGGGTGTGCCGCCAAGACAAAGGGGGACCCGGCGTGGGCGGGGGAGAGGGGCTGCCGAGAACAAAGGGGGACCAGTGGGGACTACAATAAATACTTCGTAACGTCGTGGCATTAAATCAAGACAACATTTCTCCCCAAAGAAGAATGTAAACAAATTCCATGGCATAGTCCAAAAGGGATTTCTTGTCTTACTTGCCAATATTTTACCCTCCACCAGCGTCACTGAAACAGAAACTCTGGCTGTTGCTGTTTGCAGGACTTTGTAGAAAATTAGGTGTCGAGTTCCCAACAATCCAACAGAGGTTGCACTTCAAAAGCACTTAATTGGTTGCACTGGCATGTCTTAGGGTCACGAAAAGTATGTTATAGTTCAAGATCTTTCCCCATACCATTATGTCAGAGCAGGGAAGAGTGTTGACCTGTCCAATTTTCACAAAACAGTTCAACATATAATCCCCCTTCGGACAGCGAAGACGTGAACAACAATGTCCATATCATTAAGATAACAAAAATGTCCTAAAATACTTCAAAAGGGTTGTTATCAGATAAAGATTACCTGACACTGAGCTGCAAAAGATGATATCCAGGCAGATGATGTACATCGTGGTCAGGGGTAGATTTTAAGGATCGCTTTAAGGGAGGAAAGATAGAAGGAACTGCAAATGCTGGTTTAAATTGGATAGACACAAAAAGCTGGAGTGACAGCGGGTCAGGCAGCATTTCTGGAGAAAAGGAATAGGTGACGTTTCAGGTCGAGACCGTTCTTCAGAATAAGAGTCAGGGGACAGTGACATGAGAGGTATAGACGGTGATGTAGAGCGATATAGAACAAACGAATGAAAGATATGCAAAAAAGGAACAATGATAAAGGAAACAGGTCATGTTAGTTGTGTGCAATGTGAGAACAAGTACAGACAATGAGACTCAACAAAACGACTTTGAAGCTAGTATGACTTGGGTGGGGGAGGGATGGATAGAGAGAGGGGATGCAAGGTTTAGTTGAAGTTTGAGAAATCAAAATCCTACCACTGGGTTGAAAGCTGCCCAAGCAAAATATGAGATGCTGTTCCTCCAATTAGTGTTTGGCCTCACTCTGACAGTGGAGGAGACCCGGGACAGAAAGGTCAGTCTGTTTGGGAAGGTGGAAGGGGGAATGGGAAGGAGAATTAAGGTGTCTGGCAACCAGGAGATCAGGTAGGTCTCAGAGAGACCTATCAGGGAAGTGTACAGAAACTTTCAGAAAATTTTAGAGGCAATGGTGGAGCAATTCCAATGGGCTTGAGAGGGAGGCCTTAATTGGAGCAGACGTTTGTAAGCTGGAGCAAATGATATATATTTAATGCCTGTTTTGTTCATTTTGCCAAGTCACTGATGAAGAGCTATAAAAAAGAAATTGATCTTTGGCAGACAAAAATTGAAAAAAGTTTAAAAAAATGTTATTGAATTTGTACATTTGCCTTTTGTTACTGAGCTGCTGACATTGTATTTCCTCACCAACGTACTACTTGGGAAGGTTTAAACGAAAGAGACGGTGCTGTCGGAAATTGGAAGGAGTTGATGCGAAGGTAGTGGTTGGAACCAGAAGCCTCAAGGGAAGGACAGGCAGGGAGGTGAAATAATATGCTGATGGACTGAAGAGTGTTTATGTCAATACAAAGTATTGTGGAGATAGCAGATGAACTTAGAGCCTGGATCAGTGCTTGGAACTATGACATTGTTGACATTGCAGAAATGTGGTTGTGAGAGGGAAATGACTATTCTGGAGTTCTGATGTTTCAGACCGATCGAGAGGGAGGCAAATATGTGGAGGAGTTGCGGTACTAATTAGCAAGATTGTCATAGTGGCACAGAGAGGGCATATAGGGGGGCTTTGGCTGTTGAGGCAATATGGGTAAAGTTTAGAAATAAGAAAGGTGCAAGCACTTTAACAGGATTGTACTATAGGTCACATCAATAGCAAGCAGGAGATAGAGGAACAGATATTAGGCTGTGGGCCTAGATTAAAAAATGTGTCTAGAAATCAACTTTTGTGACCCATGTCTCGGAACTACATGAAATTTTGCACAGATTTAGATATAACTAGACTGTGGGACCCGTTCCTTGAAATGCCACTTCAAGCAGGGTGCAAGGCCACCAAATTCAAGTGCAGTTTCATACCACTTCAAGCAGGGTGCAAGGCCACAAATTCAAGTGCAGTTTCCTGCCACTTCAAGCAGGGTGCAAGGCCACCGAGTTCGAGTGCAGTGTCATACCACTTCAAGCAGGGTGCAAGGCCACCAAATTCGAGTGTAGTTTCCTAACACTTCAAGCAGGGTGCAAGGCCACCAAATTCGAGTGCAGTTTCATACCACATCAAGCAGGGTGCAAGGCCACCAAATTCGAGTGCAGTTTCCTACCACTTCAAGCAGGGTGCAAGGCCACTAAAGACAGAGAGTCGTGACCTCTCCCTCCCCCTTCTTGCAGAGACTGAGCCACACCCACACTTCCAGGTTTTATAGCCCCTCCCACCAGAAGGGGCGTGGCCTTCATGGCGTGATTGACAGGAGAGAGAATCTCAACATTTAAAAAATACTAATAACTCTTTTATTTTTCATCGATGGGAAAAATCCTCGGCACCTGATGAGCGGAGGGGGGCTCCGAGTAAGATGGCCAAAAATCACAGCCGTATGTGGTAGTGTTTATCCTAAAATTAATATACAGCTCAAACAGGAAGTGGTCAAGATTAGATTTTAATTATATAGACGGCAAGGCAACTTTAGTATTCTGAAACCAAATTTTCAATTAGGCAAGTCAACTTTAGCATTCTCAAACCAACTTTTCAATTAGGCAAGGCAACTTTAGCATTCTCAAAGCAACTTTTCAATTAGGCAAGGCAACTTTTGCATTTTCAAACCAAACACTTTTAGCAAACATTTTCAAACCAAAACACACTTTTAGCAAGCATTTTCAAACCACATTAAGGGCACTCATAGTTTAGTTGACATGTGTTCAGTGTTATTCACAGCTCAGAATGAGAGACGTGACCCTCTCGCTTTCCCCCATCTTGCAGAGACTGACTGAGGCACTCAACACTTCCGGGTTTTATAGTCCCTCTGGAAGGGGCGTGGCCTTCAGGAGGGAGAATCTCAACATTTTTAAAACATTAATAAGTATTTTATTTTTCATCAATGGGAAAAATCCTCTTGTCCTGACCAGCAGAGGGGGATTCTGAGTAAGATGGCCAAAAATCACAGCCATAAGTGGCAGCGTTTTTTCTAAAATCAATATAGAGTGCAACAGGATGTGGTCAAGATGAGACTTTTAGTAATATAGATATAATTGAGCAGAAAGTCATAGCTCGTCAGTGCCAAAAGTTGCACATTAATTAATTAAACTAATTAGAAAATGAGATCGAAAAGGTAAGCGCCATCTAGTGTCCAATGCCCATATTGCACCATGGGGAGCCTATTTCCGTGTTGCAGTCTATTTAAACCATATATTATTATACCATATATATAATTGCCGTCTATATAATTAAAATATATATATATATGACTTGTGAATATAACTGTAATCATATATAATTATGTATAATTATATTATATACAAATAATATAATTAATATAATTGTGAGTGTGTGTTTCGAATGAGACTGCCGCAGAGGTCCGACTCCTGAACCAGCCTAATTAATGGGTGTGGGCAGTTCCTGTGGGTTCCCCCATTTACTGAACCCCACTGACTGCCAGTGTGCAGAGTGGCGGTCACGGCCATAGTGGGACTGGGGAAGTGCCAGGCTGGGGGAAGGCTAAGGCAGAAAACACTACTGACAAGAAAATGTCTAACCCTAACCCTAACTCGTCCCCCTTCCAGAGCTGCCCACAGCTGGAGCTGGAGCTGCTTTGGAACCCGCTGCGGGCTCCGTACATGTGGCCCCACAGCGCGTCCACCTTGGCTAGCATGCCCTTCTCGATCATCATGGTGATGATGGTGGGGAGCAGCACTGCCCTGCACGCTGCCAGGGCCGCCAGCACCCCATAGCGCCAGCTCTGTCAGACCGCCTGCTCGCTCGCTGCAACACCGGCCTACAGACAGCCAACTGACCCCACACAGCACCTACTGGCTGTCCGACCACTCACAACACCCATCGGTGGACCGACCATTCTCACAACCCACCGGCGGCCTGGCCCGGCTGACCACTCTCACGACCCACCGGCAGCCCGACCACTCTCACCACCTACCGATAGCCCGACAGCCTGACAGCCCGACCGATCCTCCACAGCATCCATCGGCCTACTGACAAGCCCGACTGACAGACTGACCGAACGACTGACCCTGACCCTGACCCTGATCCTGACCCTAACCCTAACCCTCTTAACCCATTAATTAGGCTAGCTCTACATTTGTTATTTATCATTTTTATTTAACAGTTCACATCATAACTTTATAAAGATAAATCAATTGAAAAACAAAATTATCAGCATGGTGAGCATTATCCTTATTCCTTGGAAACCTTGCTATTGTTTCGATGTAATGAGGAGGCAGCCATGATCCCAGGGTCCTCGCTGCCTAGCATCATAAAACAAAGTGCGGGATTGGTCAAATTGCGTCCGACCTCAATGTCAAACGTGTATTGATTGGACAATTACTACTCGGAAAATTGGACGTTTTTTTCATATTTAAAAAAAATGTGCAGGTTTTGTTCTTGACTAGTTTCAGGTATGATCTATATAATATTTTTACACAATATGTTAAAAATTCAGGTAGTTCCGTGAGTTGGGTCACGAACTTGAACAAAAAATCTCCACGGCCTACAGCCCCCTATATGTAGACAGATTACCTAAAGATGCCAAAGCAACATGGTTGCCTTAGTAGGTGATTTTAACTTCCATAATATTCACTGGTCGTGCTCTCGAAAAATGCTAAAGCAACAAAGTTGGCTTAATGGATGATTTTAACTTTCCTAATATTGACTAGGACTCACTCAGTGCCAAATGCTTACATGGGGCAGAATTTGTGAGGTGTATCCAAGAGGTATACTCAAGAATATGGAAGGTGTATTCGACAAACAGTATGTTGATATTGCAACCTGAGAAAAGAACATACTGGACTTTGCTGGAAAATGAACCTGACTAGGCGACTGGAGTGTGTAGCAAGGAACTGCAGATGCTGGTTTACACCGAAGATAAACGCAAATTGCTGGAGTAACAACAGGACAGGCAGCATCTCTGGAGAGAAGGAACGGGTAATGTTACGGGTCGATATCCTTCTTCAGACCCTTCTTCAGGAATGGCTGACTGGAGTTTCAGTGGAAGAGCATTATGGAATCACAATTCCATAAATTTAAAGATTGTTTTGGATAGGGAGAAGGCTGGACCTTGCAGGAAGTTACTAAATTGAAGTAAAGCAAAGTAAGTCTATTAGACAGGAGCTCGGGAGTGTTCACCTGAGGCAATAATTATTGAGTTAAGTTCATGTCTGACATGTGGGAGTCATTAAAGACCAGTTGATTGAACTTCAATACTAACCCATTCAAGGAAGGAGGGGGGATAAAAATGGCAACGTAATGGAACCTTGGATGACCAAAGAGGTTGTAACTTTGGTCAAAAACAAATGCATGCAAGGATTAAGAGGATGGAATCAGGCAGGGCCTTTGAGGAATATAAAGAAAGGAGGCAAGAACTCATGGAGGCAGGCAATGAGAAGGGCCAAAATGGACCATGAAATGGCTTTGGTAAGTAGGAATAAAGACAATCCCAAAGCTTTTTACACCTATATTAAAAACAAGAGAATAAC
Source organism: Malacoraja senta (assembly GCA_038087875.1). Classification (NCBI taxonomy): domain Eukaryota; kingdom Metazoa; phylum Chordata; class Chondrichthyes; order Rajiformes; family Rajidae; genus Malacoraja; species Malacoraja senta. Next base: position 502,681 of record CM076001.1, on the reverse strand, counting down.
CAGGGAGGAGGTAGGCCTGCTCACAAATAAAGAAGAGTCTGGGGATGTAAACAAGGCACTAAACGAGAACTTTGCTTCTGTTTTCACCAAGGGCAAGGACACGGAGGACAGTGAGATCAGTGTGGAGAATACTAATATGCAAGGGCAGATCGAGATTCAGAAGGAGGAATTATTGGGGCTCCTGATGAGCAGTAAGGTGGATAAATCCTGAGGACCTGATGGGATTTATCGCAGGTTATTGAGAGATGCAAGAGAGGAGAGTGCAAGCTTTGAGAAAGATCTTTGCGTCATCTCTCGCCACGGGCGAGGTGCCGGAGGTCTAGAGAGTAGCTAACGTTGTTAACATGGAAACAGCTTTTTTCCATGAGCAGTAGCTCTACTCAATAACCAAATGTCTGTAGCCTCCTTTTGCTCTCGTATTTTATTTCATTCACATGTTTAAACTATAATGTTTTATTCTTAATGTTTTAATGTTTTATGTTTTATTTTTAATTGTTTTCTGTATGTCATGTTGTTACTTGTGAGCGGAACACCAAGGCAAATTCCTTGTTTGTGTACATACTTGGCCAATAAACTTATTCAGGTTGTTAAAGAAGGAACTGCAGATGCTGGAAAATCGAAGGTACACAAAAATGCTGGGGAAACTCAGCGGGTGCAGCAGCATCTATGGAGCGAAGGAAATAGGCAACGTTTCGGGCCGAAACCCTTCTTCAGACTTATTCAGGTTGTTGCGATGGCACCAGGATGGCACCTATGACACTTCCTGTCTGTAGGCAGATTCCTCCCCATCCTGGATCAGTCCAATCAGGGTTGTGTCGTCCGCAAACTTGAGAAGCTTGACAGAGGAGTCAGTGGAGGTGCAGTCATTGGTGTAGAGAGAGTAAAGGAGAGGGGAGAGTACGCAGCCTTGCGGTGCTCCTATGCTGAGGGTCAGCGGGTCTGAGATGTGCTTTCCCAGCCTCACATGCTGCTTCCTGTCTGTCAGGAAGTTGGTGATCCAGTGACAGAGAGGTTCAGGCACAGTCAACTGGGAGAGTTTGGAGTGTAGTAGCATGGCACATTGGTGTTGTTCGGCACAGAGCTTGAGGGTAGAGGGGGAAACATTGTCCGGTCCTGGAGATTTTCCGGCTTTTCTGTCTCATGAATAGCTTCTCCACCTCCTCAATTTCTATTGTTAGTGATGGAGAAGTGGCCAGACTGGAGCAAGGAGGGCATGGGTAGTGGACGAGGGTCTTGTCTTTGCAGACTGGAGTCAAGCTGTATGTGGGTGTGAAGTGGTGATTGGGGAGTGGTGGATGGGGAAGGGTCCAGTCTTTGCAGACTGGAGTCAGGGTATAAGTGGGTGTGAAGTGGTGATAGGGGAGGGTGAGGGGGTACCGGGGTTATGTTTCTGTCTATCGAATCTGCGGTAGAACTCATTCAGGTTGTTGTTCAGCTGACGATTGTCCAAGGAGTGTGAGGGGGGGGGGAGGGGTTTCCTCTTGTAGCTGGTGATTTCTTGCAAGCCCTTCCACACTGAAGATGAGTCATTAGCTGAGAACTTGCTCGTCAACTTCTCAGAGTACCTTTCCTTGGTAAATTGGCTTGTCATAAATAAAAATTGTCCAGCGTGTGTAGGACTAGTTTTAATGTGTGGGGATCGTTGGTCAGTGCGAATGGTGGGCCGAAGCAACTGTTTCCACGTTGTATCTCTAAACTAAACTAAACAACAGTTCCTTGTTGTACCAGAGTATTAAAAAAACGAGTGAGACCATCTTCAAATCTCAACTTGGTCAACATTTCACTGTTGGCAAGCCATGAAAGGGCATGAGAGCACAAAGTTTACAGAGGGTCTCAGGTGAAGAGTAGGCGACCTAAAAAATGGCTTGGACATTGGTGTAAGAATAATAGTAATTGGAAATATAAAACAATTTCATATGTAAAGCATTGAGGGCAGGCCATGAAGTGTGACCAACCTGTGCTCTGATTAATATGCTGCCAGGTATAGCACTAGGATATTTCCTTAAACCATGTTTAGTTCCGTACTGTGATCAAGTACCACAGTGAAAACTTGCAGACGAGGGTATAACTTAACAAGCCAGTGCATACTTTAATAATTCAATCATTACTTAACGATGAACAGATGCTACTCTTTTGGTCTGGTATATACACCTCACACTGTGATGTTCTTATTTATTAAAAGACGATTACTTACAGATGGAAGATTCCCTGGCATTTGAATATTAAAACACCACGAGTATACTTGCTTTTCATTATCCTCAGATTTGTTTATAATTTTTCTCATTCGAGGTTATCATGCTTGCACAGATGCAAGCAATTTTTGATATGGTGATGACATTTTTTAAAACTGTTTTGTCTGAATCGACAGTTATCTTTGAAGTAGCTGGCTGGAATCTTCTCTGTTCATCCATACATTTCCAAGCAAATGATGTCAGGCTAAATGACTGGAAGTGCCTGATGTTTAAAAATTACATGGTATGCATCCTAAATGGCTCTGATCTCATTGTAGCTTTCCACAATACCACTTTCCGTCCTGCCTTTAACGTATCAATCTCATCGGATATGTAATAGAACTGTTTAATTAACAAAAAATTTTGAGGAACTGAGCCAAAAAGAACATTGTCAGGAAAATAATTAACTTGGGTTGGCATAGAGACACCAATAAATTGAATCTAAAATTGTTATTCCTTTTCATATAAAATTAAATTCCAGCCAGAGAGAACTTCACAAGCATTTAAGGATTTATTTTTCCCATACGTGACCCAACTTGATAGATACATTAGCATTGATGTAATTTGCTCAAATGTGTCCACTGCAATAATGCTAGGAAAATCATCCTGACCTGGATCAATTGTGTAGGAAGGAATGGCAGATGCTGCTTTACACTGAAGAAGTTTGAAGAAGGGTCTTGACCCAAAACGTCACCCATTCCTTCTATCTAGAGATGCTGCCCATCCCGTTAACTTACTCCAGCATTTTTGTGTCTATCTGACCTGGATAAGATTGGGGCCAGGTTGGCATGGCACCCTCAGAATCTGAAAGTTTTAGACCATCAGGGTCAGGTTGGGTATCCCAGATCCAATTTTCATACTGCTTTGATTATGGATATTTTAATCCATAAAAAATAGAAACACGCGATTTTGATAAGAAAGAAGCAAGAGTAATTTTTCTGCTTGGACCCAAAGAAAATTAGTTTCTTAGGATTTTATGTAGTTTACATCTTCTCCCAAGCTTACTTTGTATGGGAAAAAGGCACTACCATTTTTCTGAAGAAGGGTCTCGACCCGAAACAGCACCCAATCATTCTCTCCAGAGATGCTGCCTGTCCCGCTGAGTTACTCCATCATTTTGTGTCTATCTTCAGTTTAAACCAGCATCTGTAGTTCCTTCCTACACTAACATTTTTATACTGGGCTCTGTAGCTTCATGCAAACAAATTGATGTGGTTGTAACAGAGATCATTATTCAGAAGTATTTAGGTGGCCATAAAACACTTGGAAATGTTCTGGGCTATTGAAATGGTGGTAGTTAACTTTTATTTTCTCTTCCTTCCCAGAACACAAATCTTGGGGAATATTGTATTGTTCTTGCCTTTCATCCATTAGAATGCAGATAACTTTATGACTATTAACGTTATGCTACCATTAGATCAGTAGAGAATCTGTCATATAATAACAGAGGTAAAGGATTCAAAAGTAGATTAGAAAGCTGGACAACAAAGTAGACAAAACTCAGCGAATGAGGCAGCATCTATGGAGCAAAGGAATATGCGATGTTTCGGGTCGAGACCCTTCTTCAGACTGAATCTTTTTGTATCTTTTTCCAGCACAGACTGGAAGATTTGCAAGGTGGGGAGGATATAGTGAACTGCCTGACTAAGTCCAACAGCAAACTACAAGTGAAAGGAGTGGAGGTGAGTGGACAACACCCAAATAAATGTGGCATTTTCTGACAACCAGTAGGTATTGGTCAGAGTTCCAAGACATAAATGACAATACAAAATTATTGCGAATTTTCAATTCTACCTCGCTTTATATCTATATTACTAAAAGTCTGATCTTGACTGCTTTTGGCCCACTGTGGTTTGATTTCCGAGAGAACGCCACCACCTACGGCCGTCATTTTTGGCCACCTCACTCAGAGCCCACGTCCGCCTTCCTGGACCAGAGGATTTTTCCCATCGATGAAAAATTAGAGAGATATTAATGTTTTTAAAACATTTGCCATTCTCTCTGCTGCCCCTGCTGGAGGGAGGGGGGAGACTATAAAACCAGGAAGTGGTGTGCCGCACTCAGTCTCTGCAAGATGGAGGAAGCCAGAGGGTCACGTCTCTCTGAGCTCTGAATAGCACTGAACACATGTCTACTCAACTGTGAGTCCCCTTAATGTGGTTTGAAAATGAAAATATGGTTGGTTTGAAGTAAAAAGGCACTGCCTGCAAATGGTTGTTTGGGTGCTTTGGGTTGAAGTAAAAAGGCACTACTGCAAATGGTGGTTTGGGTGCTGTGGCTTGAAGTTAAAATGCACTTCTGCAAATGGTGGTTTGGGTGCATTGGCTTGAAGTTAAAAGGCACTACTTCAAATGGTGGTTTGGGTGCTTTGGCTTGAAGTTAAAAGGCACTACTTCAAATGGTGGTTTGGGTGCTTTGGGTAACTTCCTGTTTGCATTGTATAATGATTTTAGATAAAATGCTACCACTTACAGCTGTGATTTTTGGCCATCTTACTCAGTCCCCCTCCGCTCAGCAGGTGCAGAGAATTCTTCCCATCAATGAAAACTAAAAGTGTTATTAGTGTTTAAAAAATGTTGAGAATCTCTCTCCTGTCAATCACGCCATGAAGGCCACACCTTTTCCGGCAGGAGGGGGAGGGGTTATAAAACCCAGAAGTGTGGGTGTGGCTCAGTCTCTGCATGATGGGGGAGGGAGAGGTCACGACTCTGTCTGAGCTGTGAATCAACTGAACACGCTGAATGTCTACTGAACTGTGAGTTTTGTGTTTTGTGTGGTTTTATGGTGGTTTTATGGTGGTTTCACCCTGCATGAAATGGTATGAAGCTGCATTTGAATTTGGTGGCCTTGCACCCTGCACGAAGTGGTAAGAAACTGCACTTGAATTTGGTGGCCTTGCACCCTGCTTGAAATGGAATTTCAAGGAATAGCCATGAGTCAACTGCCAGCCCACCAGCCGTGAGTGAGCTGCCAGCACATCAGGTTTGAGGGATTGAGTTGCCACCCCAAGAACCCATACCAGCGCTCCAGAAAGCCCCCACACTGGCCACCAATATTGGAATTGGTGGAGAGGTGGAATATTGCGTCGGGGGACCAGCCTTCCCGTGTGAACATGGGACCCAACGGGTCCCACTTAGTCTAGTAATTAATTAAAGAGAAGATGTTGCCACTATTACAGAACAACTTAAGAATGTCATTGTCATTGAGAATAAAACACTCTTGATTCTTGACTCAACTTATTTGACATTTACGACCTCCCTTAAATTGTTTGAAGAGACGACCCCTGAGTATTAATTTACGAGATCATTATCATTTCCAGTATTTATTTCCCTTTGATTGGAGAAGATTATGGATTCATTTTAGGGTTAGAGCAGATATTGAGGATGGGAGATTGGGATGTCACCTTGTATAAATCGCTGGTTCAGCTGCACTTGCAGCATTGACTGTAATTCTTGTCACCTTACTATGGGAAGGATGTGATGAAGCTGGAGAAGATGATTCAAAAAAAGATTTACAGCTTGTTGCCTGGACTTGAGGGCTTGATTAAAAGGAGAGAGATATGTTTACCCATGAGTGAAGGAGGTTGAGAGTTAACCTTAAAGGTTTATACTGTTATGAGTAGCATAGAGTAATATAGCATGGAAATAGGCCCTTTGGCCCAACTTACCCATGCCGACCAAGATACCCTATGAACTTACCCACTTGCCTGCATTTGGCCAATGACACTCTAAACCAGGGGTCGGCAACCTTCGGCCCCCGGGCGAATCCGGCCCGTAACCCGAAATCATCCGGCCCGCAGGCGTATTTTTTTCCTCAATCATCTGGCCCGCAGACTTCCGTCATCTCCGGTAACTGGAATGTTTAAGAGAGAACTGCAGATGCTGGAAAAATCGAAGGTAGAAAAAAATGCTGGAGAGAGTTTCTCCAGTATTTATTTCTACCTCCGGTACCTGGAAGGTGATTTTGGCTGTACCGCATCCTGCGCAAAGCCGCCGGCATGGCCGCGCACCTTCTGTGTCTGGGCCTCACTGTCGGGATCGGGGTTGTCAGTAGGCCAGGGACGAGTGAGTGTGATATTTGAGCTCAGTGCTCCGGTTGGCATCCTCGAAGGGGCGGGATCTATGTGAACACGTGATTTGATGCCTGCCATCCAGGGCGGGATGGGGGCGAGATCCATGTGTACACGTGATAGATGTCGACCGCCATCCGCTCACAGACATATGTCCTGGCCCCTTGGCAGAAAAGGTTGCTGACAAATTCTCTAAACCTTTCCTATCCATGTACCTGTCCAAATGTACCTGACCAGGGCCCACAGTTTAAGAATAAGGGGTAAGGCGTTTATAACGGAGATGAGGAAACGCTTTTTCACACAGAGAGTTGTGAGTCTGTGGAATTCTCTGCCTCGGAGGGCAGTGGAGGCCGGTTCTCTGGATACTTTCAAGAGAGAGCTAGATAGGGCTCTTAAAGATAGCGGAGTCGAGGGATATGGGGAGAAGGCAGGAACGGGGTACTGATTGTGGATGATCAGCCATGATCACATTGATTGGCGGTGCTGGCTCAAAGGGCTGAATGGCCTACTCCTGCACCTATTGTCTATTATCTATTACCTATTATCTAATGTCTTTTAAATGTTGTTATATTACCAGTCTCAACTACACCCAATGGCAACTCGTTCCATAAACCCATCACGCTCTATGAGAAATGGTTGCCCCTCAGGTTCCTATTTAATCTTTCTCCTCTCAACTTAAACCTATGTTCTCTAGTTACTAATTTCCCTACTCTGGGTAAAAGACTCATCTATATCTATCTATTTATTACTCTCATGCTCTTAATCTCCTGCGCTATAAGGAATAAAGTCGTAACCTGCCCAATCTCTCCCTATAGCTCAGGCCCTCAAGTCCTCACATCATCGTTGTAAATCTTCTCTGCACTCTTTCCAAACTGACCAAACCGAAAAGAACACTCCAAATGTGGCCTCACCAATGTCTTGTACAACCGTAAACTAACATCTATACTCAATACCATGAATGATGAAGGCCAATATGCTGAAAGCCTTCTTGCCAACCTTATCTACCTGTGACACCACTATCAAGGAACCTACTCTCCTGGATTCCTCTGCTCTATGACAATCCCCAGAGCCATTCAAAGGTCCTGCCCTGGTTTGACTTCCCAAATGCAATACCCCACACTTATCTATATGAAACCCCATTAACCATTCCTCTGTCCAACTGTCCAACTGATCAAGATCCTGGTGTAATTTCTAATAACCATCTTCACTATCTACAATCCCTTTCATGTCATCTGCAAATTTACTAATTATGCCGTATATTCTCATCCAAATCATTGATATAAACCACAAACAGCAACGAGCTCTATTCCTGAGACACGCCACTAGTCACAGGCCTGTAGTCTAAAAAACAATCTTCCACCATCATCCTCTGCTTTCTTCCACGAAGCCAATTTTCTAGCTAGTTGGCTAGCTGTCCCTGGATCCCTGTATCCCAAGTGATTTAACCTTCCAGAACCTTATGAAATGCCTCGCTGAAATCCATATACACAAAGCCTACTTCTCTGCCGTCATCAACCTTTTTTGGTTACTTCTTCAGAAAACTCAACCAGAGCAATTTCCCGTATACAAAATTATGCTAACTATCCCTAAACAGCCCCTGTTCATCTAAATGCATATATATATTATTCCTCAAAGAGCAACTTGCCTACCATTGGTCTATTGTTGCTAGGCTTTTCCTTGCAGCTCTTCTTCATGCGGCACGGTGGAGCAGCGGTAGGTTTGCTGTCTTAGACCCAGGTTCGATCCTGACTATGGGTCCAGTCTGTATGGAATTTGTACATTCTCCCTGTGACCTGTATGGTTTTTCTTTGAGAATGGTTTCCTCCCACACTCCAAAGCCATACAGGTTTGTAGATTAATTGGCTTGGTACAAATGTACATTGTTCCTAGGATAGTGTTAATGTACGGAGAACGCTGGTCGGTGTGGATTCGGTGGGCTGAACGGTCTGTTTCCGCGCTGTATCTCTGAACTAAACTAAACTAACAAACTAAATTGAGGCAAAGCATGCGCCACCCACCAGTCTTTGGGCATCCCACCTGTGTCTAATGATGAATCATGTATCTCAGCCAAAGTGTCTGCAATTTCTTGTTTTGGATAGATAATTGCAGTCTTTTCCCCAGGGTAGGGGAATCTAAAACTAAAGGGCATAGGTCTAGGATGAGAAGGGGAAAATATAAAGGGAATCTGAAGAGCAGATATTTCCCACAGCGAACCGCTAGAGGAGGTGACAGAGGCCTGTACGATCACAAGATTCAAATGATACTTGGATAGTTATATGAAAATGAAAAGTTTAGAGAGATATGAACTAAATGTAGGCAAATGGGACTAGTGTAGATAGATATTGTGGTCAACATGGATTAGTTGGGCTGAAGAGCTTGAAGGATGAGAGGAGACCTCATTGAAACCTACCGAATTATGAAATGCTTGAATAGAGTGGATGTGGAGAGGATGTTTCCACTAGTTGGCGAGTCTAGGTATAGAGGTCATAGCCTCAGAATTAAAAGATGTTCCTTTAGGAAGGAGGTGAGGAGGAATTTATTTAATCCGAGGGTGGTGAATGTAGAATTCTTTACCACAGAAGGCTGTGAAAGCTAAATCAATGGATATATTTAAGGTAGAGATAGATAGATTCTTCATTTGTACAGGTGTCAGGGGTTATGGGGAGAAGGCGGGAGAATGGGGTTTGGAGGGAGAGATGGATCAGAGATATACAAGTCATGATTGAATGGTGGAGTAGACTTGATGGGCCTAATTCTGGTCCTATCACTTATGAACTAAGGGGCTCTATTGTGCTGGATTCTGTAATTTGTTTTTAACACGCTAACACAGATGTTTCTAAATGGGTCACACCGCTGTACTTTCCCTTCATTTTCTCCATCTCCCCAAACATTGTCCGAGCCAAATCTAGAATCTGATCTAATCTACTTGGTGATCCTAGAGCTGAATATTAGTCGTGAGCAGAAGAATTGTCTCGAGTGACACAGATTGGCCACACAAGGCCTCATCCACAAACATTGACAACTGGCAAGGCCCCAGCCCGGGATTGTTGTCTGCCAAAGCTTCTCGTGCATCAGAGTATAAATTAAAAAAGAATATTAAAACTTACTGAAAACTTTTACCTCATTAAAACAAGTAATAATAAGAGATTAACAAAAACATAAATTGTTGGCAAAACTCAGCAAGTCAAGCAGCATCTGTAAACAGAGAAACTGTCAACACTTTGGGTCATAGAAACATAGAAAATAGGTGCAGGAGGAGGCCATTCGGCCCTTCGAGCCAGCACTGCCATTCATTGTGATCATGGCTGATTGTCCCCAATCAATAACCCGTGCCTGCCTTCTCCCCATATCCCTTGATTCCACTAGCCCCTAGACCTCTATCTAACTCTCTTAAATCCATCCAGTGACTTGGCCTCCACTGCCCTCTGTGGCAGGGAATTCCACAAATTCACAACTCTCTGGGTGCAAACGTTTTTTCTCACCTCAGTCTTAAATGGCCTCCTCCTTTATTGTAAGACTGTGGCCCCTGGTTCTGGTCTCGCCCAACATTGGGAACATTTTTCCTGCATCTAGATTGTCCAGTCCTTTAATACCAGTCAAAAGGTACAGTTACAAGGCATTGAAAGTGACATGTGCAGTACAATAATAATGACATGTATGTGACCAGTTATTGTACAGCACATGTGTAATATTGCACAAAAATGAAATTAAATGATCGAGTGAAAGTCCAGGATGATGGGAATGGAATGGTGGGGGGGGGGGGGGGGGTGTGTGGAAGAGGTTGGAGGAGGGGTGGCAGTCTACCCCACGAGAGAAGTGTGAAGAGTTGTACAGTTTGATAGCCACAGGCAAGAAGAATCTCCTGTAGCATTCTGTGCAACACCTTGCTAGGATTCTGTTAATTGAATTTTCTTGGATTTACCCTGGTTCACTGCCACCCTGAATAACTTATTTTTCAGTTCTAATGAAGGTTAATCCATCTGAAACATTCACTGTTTCACTTTCCACACATGATAGATGATTTTGAGTTTTTCTCGCATTTTCTTTATTTCTTCAACAGATTTCTAGCAGTTTAAAAAAAAAAAAATCATCATTCCCTTTAAGGGCCTGTCTCACTTACGCGATTTTTTTCGGCGACTTGCCGGCACCCATCATAGTCGCAGCAGGTCGCCGAAAAATGTCAAAATGTTGAAAATCCAGCGCCACCCAGAAGAAGGTACGACTCTTTGGGCGAATACTCACGACCATACAAGCGACATGTCGCGGGGTGACGTCTGTGTGGTCGTGCGTAGTCGCGGGGTGACGTCTGTATGGTCGTGAGTAGTCGCGGGGTGACGTCTCTATGGTCGTGAGTAGTCGCGGGGTGACGTCTCTATGGTCGTGAGTAGTCGCGGGGTGACGTCTGTATGGTCGTGAGTAGTCGCGGGGTGACGTCTCTATGGTTGTGAGTAGTCGCGGGGTGACGTCTCTACGGTCGTGAGTAGTCGCGGGGTGACGTCTCTATGGTCGTGAGTAGTCGCGGGGTGACGTCTCTATGGTCGTGAGTAGTCGCCCAAAGAGTCGTACCTTTTTCTGGTCGGCGCTGGATTTTCAACATTTTGAACATTTTCAGCGATCTGCTGTGACTATGACGGGTGCCGGCAAGTCGCCGAAAACCTGGCTCGGACATAACACTGAACTTTATTAGCCAATTAACTGTCATTTGCACTTGATCAGTTTATTGACTCATGTGTGTATATATTTATAGAATGCCTTGTAGTCAATGCCTACTATGTTCTGTTGTGCTGAAGCAAAGCAAGAATTTCATTGTCCTATCAGGGACACATGACAATAAACTCACTTGACTTGACTTGACTTGATTCTAGTATCATAGTACTGCAGAGAAATTGCTTTCAGGATGTTTGTATCTTCTTGTCTAATGGTCAATAATCCGAACCCAAGTACAACTACTGCTGACATTTTTGCACATGATCTGACCCATTGTGAGCTATGGACTCATTAAGTTATTAATTACAAGTTAATTACACAGTTTGACGTGTTTATTTTGCTGTGAATAATAAATGGTGGTATAATTGCTGTAATGTATTTCAGCATGGCACAGTGAATCCCAGCAATTCTTGTGTGGATAATGGAGAAGTGTCCGTGTTCTGTATAATTGTTTCAATGGAAATAGGAATATATTGCCTCTCTCGTATGATTTTCTCCAAAATACAAGGTGCTGGGGGTTTTTACTGAGTACTTTAGAAAAAAGAAAATCTTGTGGTAATTGGACTCAATGAGTCATCGTGGCTTTGTAGTTGACTTAAGGCCAGTAGATCTGTCCTTAAAAGAGAAAAATGCTCAGAAAATCAGGTAGACAAAAATGCTGGAGAATCTCAGTGGGTGAGGCAGCATCTATGGAGCGAAGAAATAGGTGATGTTTCGGGTCGAGACCCTTCTTCAGACTGATGTCAGAAAATCAGTGAGTATGAGTGGAGTGAGCAGCAGGATAATGTTACACATCAATGTTTCTTCAACAGAACTGAACCTTCAATTGTGGAATGCAGGATCATCTATCTCAGTCTCAATATAAATAAGCATTGATATAGAGAAACATAAGTGTTGTAGTAAGACACAACTGCTTCACAATGATCCTTGTTTAGTACCATATCGCATTATGCAGATATTGGCCTGTCTTTATGCAGATTATGCAGATTACGCAGACTTCTTCATCTCCCTATTTTTCTCTATCCAAATAATTCTTCTCAAAAGCTAATATGTTCCTTATGCTTTTAAATACCATAATTCTACCCACCTTTTGTCCAAGGTTGGCATCTTGCTTAATTATTCTGCAAGAGAGAGCAGGAACCAATTCATACAGTGCAATTTACACTTTTGATTGCCAAATGGTTTACAGAGAGTGATGAATTTTGAAGTCACTTTTATAATATACGAAATGTGGCAGACAGTTTACCCTCAGCAAGGTTGACCAAACAGCAATGGTCAGGTAATGTGATTTAAAGATGTTGAGTTGGAGATGCATGAATATTGAGTGATTCTACATTGTGGTGGCAATTCTTTATGAGGGCGTATACGTCTTTCAGCTTTAATGCCACCTGAAAGACTTGCTTCACGGTAAAAGGGAAGGATTGTTTGGTTTTACCTTATATTCGGTACCTCCGGATTCAGAGGTGAGACTGCTGCCTGCTGAGGTTTACATGTATAAAAGTCTGGTGCAGATGTAGCTCAAAGTGCCCAGAGCCTCATGGGTGATCTGATTTATTAACCATTCTCAGGAACGGAACACTGCCATAAACTAGGGAGGACCTTTTCACTGAAACACTGACAGTGTGCATCTAACTTTTCATAAATCCTCACCAGCTAGCATCTGACCCGCTCATGAATCTGTTGTCCAAAGTGGGTGTGCAGTTTCAGCCAGGGTTCTGCCGTAGGGCCAGGATGGGGATTTGTGTGTTGGAGTACAGGGGGTCAGGAGCTTGGATAGGTTTGGATAGGATAGGCTTGCAGTGTGCTTGTATGTTCCACATCACTTTAGATTTACTAGCTTCACTGCCATATGTATGTATGTGTTCTGAAGTATAATATAGATAAATGTGAGGTTATCCACTTTGGCGGCAAAAACAAGGGGGCAGATTATTATCTCAATGGGGTTAGGTTAGGTAAGGAGGAGGTGCAGCGAGACCTGGGTGTCCTTGTACACCAGTCACTGAAAGTTGGCGTGCAGGCACAGCAGGTAGTGAAGAAAGCTATTGGAATGTTGGCCTTCATAACAAGAGGATTTCAGTATAGGAGAAAAGAGGTTCTTCTGCAGTTGTATAGGGCTCTGGTAAGACCACATCTGGAGTATTGTGTACAGTTTTGATCTGCTAATTTGAGGAAGGACATCCTTGTGATTGAGGCAGTGCAGTGTAGGTTCACGAGATTGATCCCTGGGTTGGCGGGACTGTCATATGAGGAAAGATTGAAAAGACTAGGCTTGCATTCACTGGAGTTTAGAAGGATGAGGGGGATCTTATAGAAACATATAAAATTATAAAAGGACTGGACAAGCTAGATGCAGGAAAAATGTTCCCAATGTTGGGCGAGTCCAGAACCAGGGGCCACAGTCTTAGAGTAAAGGGGAGGCCATTTAAGACCGAGGTGAGAAAAAACTTTTTCACCCAGAGAGTTGTGAATTTGTGGAATTCCTTGCAACAGAGGGCAGTGGAGGCCAAATCACTGGATGGATTTAAGAGAGAGTTAGATAGAGCTCTAGGGGCTAGTGGAATCAAGGGATATGGGGAGAAGGCAGACACGGGTTATTGATTGGGGATGATCAGCCATGATCACAATGAATGGTGGTGCTGGCTCGAAGGGCCGAATGGCCACCTCCTGCACCTATTTTCAATGTTTTTATGTTTCCAAGGGTCTCGAGCAGAAATATCACCTATTTCTTTTCTCCAAAGATGCTGCCTGACCCGCAGAGTTACTCCAGCTTTTTGTGTAGTGGAATTATGTGTGGGAGGAAACAAAAGCAAGGCAGGTACAAACATATCCCATGGAAAAGCAGGCATGAGATAAGTTTCCATGACAAAACCTTTGGAACATTTCCTTTGGGAATTTCCCTTTTAGGGAAGTTAATGGAGAGAAATTATGTTTAATGATTTTCATAGAGGCTGATGTAGTAACCTCTTGGAACCTGGACTTGTTTTTTTACCAAAATGGAGGCTAACTGAGCATGACTTAACTGCAGTTAAATCACTCTCCATCCTTTTTCAACAGTAATTGGGTGGGGAGTTGTTAGTGCACATATTACTCTTGCGTTTGAATAATCATTGCCACCCAGGAGTTGGATCTGAAAACAAGATAAAAACTGCTTGTTTAGATAATTAATCATCAGCACAAAGTTGTGGGCCTTGGGGGATAGTTTAGTTCCTCTTTTACTTATTAGGGAAGTGAAGCATGAATCCTCAGAAAAAGTAACAGTATCCCATTTGATCTTGGCCACTGTGTAAATAGTGTGTGGGTTTGCCCTTGTTCTGGGACATGGCTTGTCTTAGCTACATGGCCAGAGTCAAGCTGAGCTCTAATCACTTTGTACACATCACGTTAGCATAGCAGAAGACCTACTGCTTTACAGCGCCAGAGACCCAGTTTCGATCCTGACTACGGGTGCTTGTCTGTATGGAGTTTGTGCGTTCGCCCCGTGACCTGCGTGGATTTTCTACAAGATCTTCCGTTTCCTCCCACACTCCAAGGACATACAGGTTTGTAGGTAAATCGACTTGGTGTAAAGGTAAATTTGTCCCCATTGTGTGTAAGGTAGTGTTAATGTGTGGGGAATCACTGGTCGGTGCAGATTCGGTGGGCCAAAGTGCCTGTTTCCGCGTTGTATCTCTAAACTAAACAAAACAAAACTAATAGTTTAATTCCAAAGTTGCTCACGCAATATAAGTATTTAATATAAAATTGACATCACTGGATATCAAACACTCATTAAGTCGGACATCAACTGGAGAGAGAAACGTAGCAGATACATGGAGTTCACTATCAGTGCACCGGCCAGTTTTAATCTGCAATGCCTGGTCATTGGTCTTGGCAGAATATGCAATAGATGAGACCAATTTTAATTTCAGCCAATACTCAAACATGGGTGCTTCATGCAATGTAGAGAAAATCACATGTTTTTCATTTCCCTCTGAATTTCATGTTCTTTCCACTGGCTCACACATTCTTAAAGGGGCACTCTTGCTGCAAATGTGCTTTTGGCTGTTGTGCTTAACTCAGCATTTATCCAAAGGGGAAAGGAGAAGTAACCGAAGCAACACTTCACATTGCACTGTCTGATCATTCTGCAGACTGATCTAAGTCAGGCAGACACTTGTGTATGGTCAGAGAGCTGCACACTGTTATCAGAAACTCCAGCTCACATTGCAGCAGACTGGAGTATTGTCATTCTAATGTCTGAGAAGGCTTGAAATTAGAAAGCCCGAGTTATCAGATCGATATGGGGAGAAGGCAGGGGAATGGGGTTAGGAGGGAGAGATAGATCAGCCATAATTAAATGGCGGAGTAGACTTGATGGGCCGAATGCTGGGTTTCTGCATTCGGCACAAATTCTGCTCCTATCTCCTATGATCTTATGACGTATACCTTAATGTGCTGTGAATAGTGGGAACACTGGGCTATTCAAACACATCTAAGATAATGATTCTGAAGAATCATCCCAATGTGTAACTTTGCCTGTCCATTCCCTCCACAGATGCTGCCTGCAATTTCTTGTGCCTACATGGTATTTGTACAGTTGTTTATTTTTTAAACTCTGACTCTTAAATCTAAAAGTTTGCAGATGACATTAAAGTGGATGGTATCGTAGATAGCAAAGATAGTTATCAAAAATTACACCAGGATCTTGCTCAGTTGGGCTAGTGGGTGAGGAATGGTTAATGGAGTTTCATGCAGATAAGTGTGAGCGTTGCATTTTGGAAGTCATATCAGGAACCTTTGTAGTGAGTGGTAGGGCTCTGGGGAGTGTTGTGGAGCAGAGGTGTGGGTACATATTTCCTTGAAAGTGGCGTCACAGCTATATAAGGTGGTCAAGAATGTTTTTGGTAAATTGACCTTCATAAGTATAGAAGTTATGATGTTAATATCCAGTTGTACAAGACGTTGATGAAGCCACGTTTGGAGTATTGTGCTCAGTTCTCGTCACCCTGCTTTGGGAAGGTTGTTAAGCTGGAAAGGGTGCAGAGAAGATTTACGAGGATGTTGCCAGGTCTTATGGGCCTGAGCTATAGGGAGGGGTTGGGCAGGCTAGGACTGTATTCCTTGGAGCACAGCAGGATGAGGAGTGATCTTATAGAGACATATGATCATGAGGGGAATAGATCGGGTAGATGCACAGTCTATACCCAGAATAGGGGAATCAAGAATCAGAGGACATAGGTTTAAGGTGAGAGGATTTAATAGGAACCCGAGGGGAAACTTTTTCACAAAGATGGTAGTGAGTACATGGAACGAGCTGCCAGAGGAGGTAGTCGTGGCAGGTACTATAACAACATTTAAAGGACATTAGGACAGGTACATGGATAGGAAAGGTTGAGAGTGGTGTGGGCTAAATGCCAGCAGGTGGGACTAGTGTGGATTGGGCAGCTTGGTTGGCATGGGCAAGTTGGGCCATAGTGGCCTGTTTCCATGATGTATGGCTCTATAAAAGAATCATTCACAGTTCATCGTAAAAAAGCAAAGATGTCCTTCAGTTCCTTTATTCAATCTGTGGAAACTGTTTGTTGCAATTGAGATTCTTGTTCTTTACTGGGATATTGCGATGAATTGTAGTAATGTTGCTGACATTTGGCGGGAGGTTGAACTCTGTTTCAAAGCTTCGTGATAATAACATTATTATTTTATTGGAAGTAACATATTTTCTAGTTGAACCTCATCTTAAAAATTTGGGTTGAAATATAAAGCTACTGAAGTGCCTATGTCCTTGTTTGTGTGGCAAACTCATTTTCTTGGAATCAACCAAAATCCTGCCTATATCAGTGATGTCTGACACACAAAGCACCTACAGACAACTGACCTGGACTGTAGATAGACACAAAAAGTTGGAGTTACTTGACAGGACAGGCAGTATCTCTGGAGAGAAGGAATGGGAGAGGGAGCAACAGAGGGGGAGCGGACGGGCCAAAGTTACCATTTGTGTTTACTGTTGAGGAGGTGACACACACATGAATGAAGGAAAACAATTATGGGCCTGTCCCACTTAGGCAGAGTGGAACACACACACACACACACACATACACACACGCACACACACACGCACACGCATACGCACACGTACACACGCACACGCACACAAAAATTCACACGATGCAAAGCCAAGATGAAACAGACACACACCGCCATGAACAGGAAGGTTGGCGCTGTAAAAAGATGGCTAAAGCACAGTGTACGGTAAGTCCTTTAAAAGAGGGGGGAGGAGGAGTGGAAGAAGGGGGGAGAAGGAGTGGAGACGACTTTTAAGAAGCCAGAGATACACGGCTGTGAAGCTCGGTGGACATTTAACATTACCGGTTGGTTATCCTTTGTTCTGAAAAATACTGCTTAACTTTTTTTTCCCAATGTGCCAATGAAATTCACCGGTCAGCACCAGCTACAACCTACGAGAATCTTCGACCTCCTGGCGACCCACCTACTCGCTACTCTCCATGGCGGCTTCATTCTAGTCGCCGCTAATTTTTCAACATGTTGAAAAATTCACGGCGTCCATAATGAGGCTGCGAACAATTCCCAGAATGCGGGAACTCCTCATGACCATGAAGGCGATTCCCCAGCAAACACCCGCGAACATGTGGCGACCATGTGGCGACTGCATAGTCTCCTGCAGTCACCTAAGTGGGACAGGCCCATTGGGACAACCTTAAACCACTTTATTTGGTCGCCTGGTTTTTTTAATTTGGTTTGTGCAAAATCTGACCTAATTAACATTTTTATCCATGTATTTAATTGTTGTCATACCTTTTACAAAGTAGAGGTTTACGCTAGTTTCTTTTATTACAAGTTCACGAGAGATTTGCACCGAAGCTGCTTGGAAGAAAAACTTGCTTTTCTAAGGCTTCTGCACTCCCACGATCAGCTGATAAGCATTGAATTCAGCATCACAGTTTTTCCTCCTTTTCTTCCAGTGTTTTTTCCCAGCTGTTGCCATTGCCCTTTGACCCAGAGCTTTAGTCATTTGCCAACTCCATTGTCTGTGGGAGTCTTCTCTGATTCAATCCAAAATTTTCTGTCACCTTGGTAATAGCTGCCCGACAGATTAGAAAGGATTTTCGGACGGATTGTTCCAACACCGCTATATTCAAACAGGTTGGTCTCAGTGCTGGAACTATGTTGATTAGAAAATATAGCTTAATAACTGCTCCATCTGGATACACTAGGATTCCTGTTGCTAAGCAACTATGTGACTAACAGGAGCACAGTTCCAATATGGCAAAAGCTACAAGGCAGGTCACAAGTCTGAGAAGATTCAGCCAGAAGGGGGTAAGGTAAGGGAAAGGTCGCTGCACTATCTAAAACTCTCACTGACAGTGGGATAAGTTAGCAGTTTACTCTGCAAATTCAGAATCAAAGTGTGACCATTTTAATTGGTAACCAATGGTTTGAAAGCTGATTGAAGAAGGCTCAATCATTCACAACAGTCTATCACTGGTAACGTTTGAAATAAGCTATAAGGGAGTCTTATAATGCTGGATGGAGCGAACTTTGAAACTTCCTCCATTTGAATGTTGTACCAAATACTTCAAAACAAAATTAATAAAATGCATGGTGCAGAATATCTCTGTAGTTGACCTATGACTTAAGATTGAAAAAATTGACATTGCAAATCTTCAAATTAAACTAGAATTGGTACTAGCTTGGAGGTACACAAAAATGCTGGAGAAACTCAGCGGGTGCAGCAGCATCAATGGAGCGAAGGAGATAGGCAACGTTTTGGGCCGAAACCCTTCTTCAGACAGTTTCCTCCTTCTTAAACACTTGGTACTAGCTTGGGCGCTTACAACCCAGTGGTATGAATATTGAACACTTGCTTTCCCTCTCTCTCCATCCCTCCCACTTCCTAGTTCACCAACCAGTTTGATTGCCCTCTGATTACATATTTATCTTTGTATGCTTCGTTGTCATCTTCCCCAAGATAACAATGATCTATTCTACATTTTCCTTGAACTTCGTCCCCTTTGATCACTTGTTTTCACACATTACCTTCCATATCTCTAGACTCCCCTCTTCCCTGACTCTCAGTCTGAAGAAGGGTTTCGATCCAAAATGTCACCCATTCCTTCTCTCCAGAAATGCTGCCTGACTGCTGAGTTACTCCAGCATTTTTGTCGGGTAAAACACATTTCAGCTACAAAGAAAGACCGGAGAGAATGGGGTTGTTTTCCTTCGAATGGAGAAAACTGTGATTGGGGGTGAACAGATTGAGAGAATTAATCACCCAAACCTGGAATACACTGCATGTGGTGATGATGAAGGCAGTTATCTTACAACATGTAGTCATAGAGTGATATGGTGTGGATACAGGCCCTTCGGTCCAACTTGCCCACATTGGCCAACATGTCCCAGCTACACAAGTCCCACCTGCCTGCACCTGGTCCATATCCCACCAAACCTGTCCTTTCCATGTACCTGTCTAATTGTTTCTCTAAACAACGGGATAGTCCAACTCAACTACTCCTCTGGCAGCTTGTTCCATACACCCACAACCATTGTGTAAAAAAGTCACCCCCCAGATTCCTATTAAATCTTTTCCCCTTCACCTTGAACCTATGTTCTCTGTTCCTCGATTCCCGTACTCTGGGCAAGAAAATCTGTGCATCTACCCGATCTATTCCTTTCATGAGTTTGTACACCTCTATAAGATCACCCCTCATCATCCTGCGCTTCAAGGAATAGAGACCCAGCCTACTCAACCTCTCCCTACAGCTCACACCCTCTAGTCCTGGCAACATCCTTGGTAATCTTTTCTGAAACCTTTCAAGCTCAACCTCTCATATAACATGGTGCCCAGAACTGAACACGATATTCTAAATGCGGTCTCACCAATGTCTTATACAATTGCAACATGACTCCCAACTTCTATACTCAATACTCTGACTGATGAAGGCCAATGGGCCAAAAGCCTTTTTGACCACCTTATCTACCTGCGACTCGACCTTCAAGGAACCATGCACCTGCCGTCCTAGATCCCTCTGCTCTACAAAACTATCCAGAGGCCTACCATTTACTGTGTAGGTCCTGCCCTCGTTAGACGTCCCAAATACAACACCTCACACTTCTCTGTAATCCATGCACACAACATCTGTGCCATCATCGACATTTTTGGTCACGTCTTCAAAAAAATCAATCAGATTTGTGACACACGACCTCCCACATATAATATCATGCTGACTATCCCAAATCAGCCCTTGCCCATCCAAATGCCTGTATAACCTATCCCTCAGAATACTCTCTGATAAATTTCCAACTGCAGATGTTCAGCTAACCGGCCTATAGTTCCCAGCATTTTCCCTGCAGCCTTCTTGGATGCAGCATAAGATGTGTTTAGATGAGCTCTTGAAGCCCATGGTTCAGAAGGTGCTGGACAGAGTGCTGGGCAATAGGATTAGTACAGATGGAACCCAAGGTGCTGCGGTAACTCAGCAGATCAGGCAGCTTATCTGGAGAACGTGGATAGGTGACCTTTGGGGGTCAGGACAAGCTGCCACAGGAGGTAGTTGAGGCAGGGACTGTCCCAACGTTTAAGAAACAGTTAAGGGCCTGTCCACTATGGCGACCTTATTTGCGAGTTTAGGAGAGTTTGCCTTGCCACAAGCTCGCAGCATGGTCGACACATGGCCAGAGGGGTCACTGGTAAGTATCCTTCATGTTCGGGAGGCCTCAGTTTGGTCGAGGAAAAGTTTTCAACAAGCTGAATATTTTCTGCGAGTAAAAATTGGTCGGCATTGAGAAAATCAATACTTTTGAACTCATAGTGTAGTGGTAGTGGGGTCGTCATGTCATTGTAGGTAGTCGAAGTAGCTGTAGGTAATCTCCTTTGCTGACCGGGCAAATTGGGGGGGAAAAAACGTAAGCACGAGTTTTCAGAACCAAGGAAAACCGACGGTAATGTTAAATGTCGCTAAACTTCACAGCTGTGCATCTCTGGCTTATTAAAGTTGTCTGGCTTCTTAAAAGTGTCCCCACTCCTTCTCCCCCCCCCCTTCTCCCCCCTTCTCTCCCTTCCCCCCCCCCCCCCCTTCTCCCCCCCCCTTCCCCTCCCCCCCCCTCCACACTCTTTAAAGGACTTACTGTACACTGTGCAGACGTATTTAACCTTCCTGTTCATCACGGGTATCACCTAGGCTTTGCACCGTGTGAATTTCAGACTGCACTCACCCGCTTTCCTGGCCCCCGCCTTTGCGATGTGTTTGTGTGTGTGTATGTGTGTTCAGCACTGACGGTCGATCCAGCTCGCGGTTTTTCAGGCGAGTGCCCTGAGCTTGAAGGTCGCAGATAGTTTGCTGAAAAGTTGCATAGGTGGGACAGGGCCCTTTAGACAACTACATGGATAGGACGGGTTTGGAGGGATATGGGCCAAACGCGAGTAGGTGGGACTATTGTACTCTGGGTCATGTTGGCCAGTATGGGCAAGCTGGGCCGTAGGGCCTGTTTCATGCTGTATCACTATGACTATGACCCTTCACTGGCTGGCCACCTATCTGTGTTCTACAGAGATGCTGCCTGATCTGAGTTACTCCCAGCACTTTGTGTCCTTTTGTGTATTAACCAGCAACTTTGGTCCTTTGTTTTTACGGAGATACAGATGGGTATTGGATGGTCGACACGGATACGGTGGGCTAAAGGAATGTTTCTGTGCTGCTTGACTCACGATTCAATGATACAAAAATGACGGAGAAAGGCTGGTTCTCTAGTCAAGGCAGGGTCCTTGTCAGGAGATCACAGGAAACATCCTGTACTTTTCTGTCCATTTAAATGTAACTTAGCGAAATCTCTACATTTTCCAAGTTATTCATGATTAATATTCAGACTTCCGTGTGTGTTATGATATTATTTGATTCAGTATTTTTAGAGACTTTAATATTTTTAGATAGCTGGATGGTGTTATTGAAGTAATAGAGTAATGTTATTCAATCAGCATCATTTCATACAATAAACTATTCTATAGTTTCTATAGTCAGCAGTAGCAATTTTGGTAAGTGGAGTACAAAACAAAGCATGAACTATATGTTGTTGTATTTTCTGAGCAGATATTTCAAGGTATGGTATCCTAGTCAAGCTGTGAAGAAAACCTTGAGGTGTTGGACATGTGGCCCTGCCTCCTTGAGCTGCTGGGCCCTGGATTTGAGAGTTTAATTTTGAGATACAGCTCGGAACAGGCCCTTCGGCCAAACAAATAACAAATCATGAGCTGCAAGGTTCTTCTCAATGGAAGGACTGATCAAGGAACCATCCTTGAGACCTCGTGCCAGAAGGAATTTGTGGTATTTTATTAGCTAGAATTATCTTCTGAGATAAATCAGTGCTTCAATAATCATCAACAATACTCACTAACATCATAGGTAGATAAAAATGCTCGAGAAACTCAGCGGGTGAGGCAGCATCTATAGAGCTAAGGAATAGGTGACGTTTCGGGTCGAGACCATTCTTCAGGACTGATGTGGGGGTGGTTGGGGAGGGAAGAAGAAAGGAAGAGGCATGGACAGTGGGCTGTGGGAGAGCTGGGGAGGGGAAAGAGGGAGAAAGCAAGGTCTACCTGAAATTGTAGAAGTCAATGTTCATACCGCTGGGGTGCTAAACTACCAAGCGAAATATGAGGTGCTGCTCCTCCAATTTACGGTGGGCCTCACTCTGGCCATGGAGGAGGCCAGGACAGAAGGTCGGATTCGGAATGGGAGGAGGGAGTTGAAATGCAAAGCCACCGGGAGATCAGGTTGGTTATTGCGAACTGAGCTAAAGTGTTGGGTGAAGCGATCGCCGAGCCTCCGCTTAGTCTCACCGATGTAGAGCAGCTGACACCTAGAGCAGCGGATGCAATAGATGAGGTTGGGAGAGGTGCACGTGAATCTCTGCCGCATCTGGAAAGACTGCTTAGGTCCTTGGATGAGTTAAGGGGTAAAGTAAAGTGGACAAGTGTAGCATTTCCTGCGGTTGCAAGAGAAAGTGTCAGGGGAGGGGGTGGTTTGGGTGGGAAGGACAATTGACCAGGGAGTTACGGAGGAGCGGTCTCTGCGTAAAGCCGAAAGGGGAGGAGATGGGAAGATGTGGACAGTGGTGGGATCACGTTGGAGGTGGTGAAAATGTTGGAGGATTATTTGTTGCATGTGACGGCTCGGTAGGGTGGAATGGTGAGGACAAGGGGGACTCTGCCCCTTGTTACGAGTGGGGGATGGGGAGTGAGAGCAGAGTCACGGGGTATAGAAGAGACCCTGGTGAGAGCCTCATCTATAGTTGAAGATGGGAACCCGGTTCACTAAGAATGAGGACATCTCCGATGCCCTGGTGTGGAACACCTCATCCTGGGTGCAGATGCGGTGTAGACAGAGGAATTGGGGGTAGGGGATGGAGTCCTTCAGGAAGCAGGGTTGGGAAGAAGTGTAGTCCCGATAGCCATGGAAGTCAGTGGGTTTGTCGTAGAGTGGCTCAGTAGTTTGTTACCTGTGATGGAGATAGTGAGGTCGACTAACTAACTCATAACAAACATCATGTTCACTAATGACCCTTTCATGTTTAGTTTGTTTAGAGATACAGGGCGAAACAGGCCTACCGCGAATCCGCACTGATCAGCAATCCCACACTTACACTAGCCAACATATGCTGCGGACAATTTTACATTTATACCAAAGCCAAACAAACCTGTAGGTTTTTGGAGTATGGAGAGAAACCGAAGATCTCTGATAAAACACACGCAGATCATAGGGAGAGCGTAACAAACTCAGTGCAGACAACACCTGCAGTCAGGATGGAATCCATGTCTCTGGCGCTGTAAGTCAGTAGCTCTACCACTGCGCCACCATGCAGGAAAAAATCACATTGTAGGATTGTATGTCAGATCTAAAGGCGTGAATGGTTAAGTTGGCAGATGAGATGCGACTCAAGCAGTTTGCTTTGTTCTGGATGGGATTACTTCACTTACTATTGCAGCCACTTCAACAAGTAGAGACTCGGTTCTATGACAATTCAATTTTCAGGCCTTGAAAAAGTTTGATGAATCTGGAGTTAAACCACTCAACACGAATATACTCGACCTGATCTTGCAGCCATGACATTTCTGCTCACTACCACATTTGCACGGTACCTCTGGAATTCAACGATGTTTAGATCAAGGCTTTCAACAACATTTGAGGGGCGGCACAGTGGCACAATGGTAGAGTTGTTGCCTTACAGCGCCAGAGGACCAGGTTCGATCCTGACTACGGGTGCTGTCTGTATGGAGTTTGTGCGTTCTCCCGTGACCTGCGTGGGTTTTCTCTGGGATCTCTGGTTTCCTCCCACACTCCAAAGACATGCAGGTTTGTAAGCGAATCGGTTTGATGTAATTGTAAATTGTCCCTAGTGTGTAGGATAATGTTAGTGTACGGGGATCGCTGGTTGGAGGGGGACTCGGTGGCCGAAGGGCTTTTTCTGCGCTTAATGTCTAAACTAAACATGAAAGGATCATTATTGAACATGGTTAGTGAGTATTGTTGATGATTATGGAAGTAGGACTGATTTATCTCAGAAACTACTTTTATTTAATAAAATACCACAAATTTCTTATGGTACGAGATCTCAAGGATGATTCCTTAATCAGTCCTTCCACCGAGAAACACCTTGCAGCTCTAGATTATTATTGCTTGCACGAAAGTAGTGGACAACGAAATCAGTGACTGTTTACCAACCAGCAGTTTTTAAAGTACCAACTCCTGTTGTTTGATGCAGTTGTCCATCAGAGGTGTGGGAAGATTGAGGGACCTGACAGTGGCACTGCTGGAGGTGCTGCTGTCTCAGTTCTTGTGGATTCAATCTGGTGGGTGCTGTCATGTGGAGTTTGCTGTATGGAGTGACTGCATGGGTCTCCTTTGGCTGGTCCAGTTTCCACCCACACCCACAATTAATGGCTAATTAGCCTTTCAAACTGCCCCCTTTTGAACGGGATTGGAGGGTTTGGGTTATACGTAAGGAAAGATTGGATGCGCAGGGAATGTTTTACTTGTGGCAAAGAAAGCTGAGGGATGACCTTATAGATGGGGCGTAGATAAAGTCACAGTTCCTTTCCCAGGATAGGTGAGTCTAAAACTAAAGGGCATAGGTTTAAACTGAGAGGCAAAAGATTTAAGGGGACTTGAGGGACTTGTTTTTCTCGCACAGAATTGGGGGGCATATAGAAGACTAAGAGGTAGAGGCAGGTACAATAACCATATTTAACAAGCATTGGGGGCAAATACATGGATTGGAAAAGTTTAGACATATATGGGCCAAATGCAGACAAATGAGACTAGCTCAGGACACGTCTGAAGAAGACGCGTCT
>CM076001.1:425486-477133 GCA_038087875.1 Malacoraja senta | reverse complement strand
AAAAAATGCATTTATATAGCACATTTCATAATCTCGTGGTTTCAAAGTACTCATAGTCTGTGAAGCAATTTTGAGGTATAATAACTATAGTCATTATTGTAATTTCAGCAAACCTTTGATCTGATTTATATAAAAAGAATAGTTTCTGTTAGTGTCACAGTATTTGGTGCAAGCTGGTTCCCACGTAAATCATTGTGGAGCTAAATATATTTCATAGTAGATCTACAAGATTATTATGTGTAGGAAGGAACATCAGAAGCTGGTTTAAACTGATGATATAGACACAGAAAGCTGGAGTAACTCAGCGGGACAGGCAGCATCTCTGGAGAAAAGGAATAGGTGACGTTTCGGGTCGAGACCCTTCTTCAGACTATTAGATTATTGTTAACAAGCAATTAGTAGTTAATTCATGCAGTGGATAACCCCACTGTCCAGTGAGATACTATGCCAGATGAACCAGGAAAATCCAAGATGTGATTTCTCTCTTATGATTGAAAGTTGCACAGACATTAGCTAAAGACAAAGCAATTCTGGACAATAACTCCCACAGAAGATTACAGGGCCCAAAATAGTGCCCACGCTTCAAAGATGCTTTACTGACTGTGAAGCACTTTGAACCTGTTTCAGATGCCGTATGAATGGGAACATTTTATTTTACTGACCAATAAATATGAAATGGATTTATTCTTCATTAAACCCAGAAGTCAAGTTCTACAAGTGTAAAGGGTTATTTGACAATGGGCAGAAGTGGGCGGCACAGTGGCGTAGTGGTAGAACTGCTGCCTTATAGCGCCAGAGACCCTGGTTCGATCCTGGCTACGGGTGCTGTCCGTATGGAATGTGAACATTCTTCCTGTGACCGTGTGGGTTTTCTCCAGGTGCTCCGGTTTCCTCACACACTCCAAAGATGTACAGGTTTGTAAAATTGTAAATTGGCCCTAGTGTGTTCACTGGTTAGCATGCTCGGTGGTATAAATGGCCTGTTTCCATGCTGTACCTCAAGTCTCAAAGCCTAAAGCCATAAATGAAGAGAAATTCAAAGGTAACTATCAGACAACACAACCATTGGTTGAGGCAAATGGAATGTTTTCTGAGATTGTATTTTTGTTCAGCAATAGTCTGCAGATATTACTGAGGCAAGTTAATTGGAGCCGAGATTGATGGTATTGAAATCTTTCCCATCTGGTAATTGAAAAAGTCCTTCAGTACTTGAAATGACTTTCGGCACAGTCTCAAATAGATTCCTGATACCCAACAAATAAAACTGCAGATGCTGGAATCTGAAGCCGAAATAGAAATGCTGGAAGAAATCAGCTAATCATGCAGCATCCGTAGAAAGAGAAAGCAATCATGTTACAGAACAACAAAACTTCCCTGAAGATGCTGCCTGCCTGGCTGAGTTCTTCTAATAATCTATTTTTCGTTTGCATTCCTAATGCTCATTTGGCAATGACAAAACAAACTGCTGTAATATTAGTTGATGTAGCATTTAAGCGGTGTTTAGAGTTTAGAGAGTGCAGAAACAGGCCCTGCGGCCCACCGAGTCCACGCCAACCAGCGATCACCTCGTGCACTAACACGAACAAACACTATCCTACACACTAGGATACAACCTATAAACCTGTACATCTTTGGAGTGTGGGAGGAAACTGGAGCGCCCGGAGAAAACCCACACAGGGAGATAATACAAACGCCATATAGACCGCATCCATAGTCGGGATTGAACCCGGGTCTCTGGTGCTGTAAGGCAGCAGCTCTACCACTACACCAGTGTGCCGGTCAATTTGATGAAAAAGGGGGGCATTGAAATCAAAGGATCTTGATGGGATCAGGAGTGGTCAAATGTACCCCAACCTGGGCAGAAATGCAATTGCAAACATTGGAATGAGTTGCACTATTGAGATGGACTAGGGGATGGATTTCCATTCTCCTGGTGTTGCTTCACGTATTATTGGGAGTTCCTGATGCTGACAGTAATGGAAAAGGTATCCCCATCTCAATGTACTAACTTTTCCTTGCCGGTAGAGTACATATTGTATCGCTCCCATTATCCTTCTCATCCTCTCTGATGCCAAACTGAGGGTGAGCATTTGCTGGATTATGACGAATGGATAAGATGTTTCTGTTGTCATTGCGTAAATGAGTTCGCTATCGTAGCGGCTCGTAATTTTTTTTAAATCCAGGACCTGCAAATTAATTTTTCAACCTACATTTCTTCGCCAGTTTGAATACAGTTCGGAGCAGGTGAAACAGCTGCGGACAGATCTTGAGAGGGGGAAGCGGAAGCTGGAAGGAGACCTGAAGATGACCATTGACAGTCTGAACGAAATGGAGAAGCTGAAGGTTGACCTGGAAGAAGTCATCAAGAAGTGAGTTTTGTTTTTCTTTATTTCTTAATAATAACTGCACATGACTTAATGTGTTTTTGTTGCCAATAAGATAGGTTCACAACCTCAACCACAGTGCATTATGTATTAGGCAAGCATCAGTCACTGAAAGTAAGCATGCAGGTACAGCAGGCAATGAAGAAACCTAATGGCATGTTGGCCTTCATAACAAGGAGTTGAATATAGGAGCTAAGTCCTTCTCAGTTGTAATGGGCCCTAGTGAGATCACAGCTGGAGTATTGTGCACAGTTTTGGTCTCCAAATTTGAGGAAGGACATTCTTGCTATTGAGGGAGTGCAGGGTCGGTTCACGAGGTTAATTCCCGGGATGGCGGGACTGTCATATGTTGAAAGAAAGGAGCGACTGGGCTTGTATACACTGGAATTTAGGATGAGATATTATTGAAACATATAATATTATTAAGGGATTGGACACGCTAGAGGCAGGAAACATATTCCCGATGTTGGGGGAGTCCAGAACCAGGGGACACAGTTTAATAATAAGGGATTGGCCATTTAGAACAAAATTGAGGATAAACATTTTCACCCAGAGAGTTGTGAATCTGTGGAATTCTTTACATCAGAAGGCAGTGGAGGCCGGTTCTCGATGCTTTCAAGAGAGAGTTAGATAGAGCTCTTAAAGATAGCGGAGTCAAGGGACAAAGGAGAAGGCAGGAATGGGGTACTGATTGTGTATGATCAGCCATGATCACAGTGAATGGTGGTGCTGGCTCGAAGGGCCGAATGGCCTACTCCTGCATCTATTGTCTATTGTCTATTTCCTTACCTGACATTCTCATTCCTCCTTTACATTTGCAGCTTAAAACCTGACCAGTTAAATTGCTTCTGACTACTTTCAAATGTGGTTCAGTATTGAAGCTGTCCACTAAGGGTAATGGGGCTGTCCCACTGTGCGAGTTCACCCAAGAGCTCTCCCGAGTTTAAAATGTTTTCAAACTCGTGGTATTCTACGACCTTCCACGAGTATGTTCACGAGCTTCTACGAGCTCCTACGAGTATGTCTAAGTTTGCCGTTTACTTCTCATTCTACGATCTGCTACGTTCCTCTCCCGAGGTACTCTTGAACCAACAACGACTACCAACGTGTGGAAAATTGATCACACGATAAAAATTATGTAGTGCAGTTTTTTTTCCACTATAAAAAGCATCCCATGTTTTATTTAACTCATTCGGAAGCATGAGTGCAAGAAGGCATCTGGTGATCACGATGGCATGGTATTTTGTACGAGTGCTGTATGCAGTAGCTCTTTCGCTGATGCAAGAACGCTTGTACAATGAAGGCAGAAGGGAAAGAGTGAAGAGGAAGATTAAGAAGAGGTCTCAGTGGGTGATGCCCCTCTTTCAAAGGAGATCTCGGTTTGGACAGTATGACAACCTGCTTAATGTGCTGTGTGAAGAGGATCTCTCTGCATTTAACAACTTCATCAGAATACCACCTGAGCTCTTTAATGAGCTGAAGACTAACGTGGGACCTCTGCTGATAAAAAACGACACAGTTTTGAGAAAGGCACTGGAACCAGGCCTGTGCCTAGCCACCACCCTCCGCTACTTGGCATCAGGTGATTCTTACAAGAGTCTCACCTACAACTTTCTTGTTGCCCACAACACCATCAGCAAGATTGTCCGAGAGACCTGTGAGGCCATTATCAATTTTTATGCAGATGATGTGATGGACTGCCCCAGTGTATCAGATGCGTGGAAGAGAGTGGCGCTGGGGTTTGAAAACAGATGGAACTGTACACACACATGTGGGGCTGTGGATGGCAAGCATGTGGCCATTCCTTGTCCACCCAATGGTGGCTCAAATCATTTTAATTACAAAAAAATCCATTCTATTGTACTGTTAGCTGTGGTGGATTCTAACTACAACTTCCTGTATGTGGTTGTGGGCACACCTGGAAGTGTCGCCGATGGCAGGATCTGGAGAGAGACCTCCCTTGGGCAGAAACTGGGAAATGGAACAGCAGGCATGCCTGATCCCGAACCTCTGCCAGGAGAAGACCACCCGGACATTTCTTATTCAATGGTTGCTGATGATGCCTTTACACTAAGGCCATGGTTGATGAAGCCATACCCATACAGGCATTTGACAAGGGTCCAGAGGATCTATGATTACAGGCTGTCCAGGGCTAGGAGGGTTGTAGAAAATGCATTTGCCATCCTGTCAAGCAGATTTCGATGCTTGGTCAAAACTATGGAACAGGAGCCCAAGAATGTCGAGACTATTGTGTTTGCAGCATGTGTTCTGTACAACCTTATCCGCATGAGAGGTGCAGCTGCAGGATCAGCGACAGCCATGCAGGATGGTGACTTGGTGGACTCTGCATTTATCCTAGAGGATTTCATTTGCCTGATACCACTCTACGAGGTCTCCCTCTTGCTGCCTGTTGAAGGAAAAGGGATTGACTTTTCTCCATCCACCCTTACTCAATGGGGCATCCGCGTCTGAGGCAGTGTCAGACACAGCCACCAGGGAGGCGATCTGCACATTTTCAACCTCCCTGTTCTCCTGCTGAAGGGAGCCCACATGCAGTGTTGCCTCCTCCTGTTGCATCTCCTCCTGCCTCTCCTCCTCCTCCTGTGTGATCAAAGCCTTCATGGCTGGTTTTTGGTATGGTTCTGCTCTGCCCTTGCGTTGGATTTTTCTGCGGGCCATCTCTAGACAAGCTTCTTCTCCAAAAGATTCTCCAGCAATGAGGGGAAACGCCCTGGATAGACCCAGGTCACGTGTTGATGTCAACCTCACCTTTTTTTTCACTCACCTTTTTTTTTTCTCTGTCCAGCTGCCGAGCTACAAGTACCCACGAGCTACTACGGTAAACTCACGAGCTACCACGGTATAACTATGAGTTAAAATGTATCAAATTTTTCCATCCCGAGTATATTTAACTCATGGACATTTTTCAACATGTTGAAAAATCTTCACGAGTTACCACGTTTTCCGAGTACCTGCCGTTAGCATTACGAGCCGCCACAAGACATCCACGACCTCCGACGTACCCGCTACGTTCATTCTACGTGCTTACCACGAGTTTGATTTTTTTTAAACTCGGGAGAACTCTTGGGTGAACTCGTACAGTGGGACAGCCCCATAATTCTGTTACTTACTTTTCCCAGTTTAACAAGAGTGAAATGTGGGTTGGGGTGATGGTGTCAAGGAAGTCTTGATAATGGTCAAATGTACTTGATAAACTGAGAAATAGAAAGGAGCAATGGGAATATCAGGTAGGTTTGGGTCAGAGAGTGGGTAATTGTCTGGGATGCTGGATGAAGACCCATCTGAGCGCACATTTATAAAGTCACCTGTAGGTTGAAATTCTAATGTTCATTTCTATTAAATATTTAATGACTTTGCGTATCTTCAATTGCCAAATGAGGTCCTGGGTTTTTGGATCATACAATACAATACAATACAATACAATGCAATAATACTTTATTAGCCAAGTATGTTTTGCAACATACGAGGAATTTCATTTGCCAAGTCAGCCATACAAATAAAAAGCAACAGAACACACAAAATATATTTTAACATAAACATCCACCTCAGTGACTCCTCCACATTCCTCACTGTGATGGAAGGCGAAAAAAATGTTCAATCTCTTCCCTCGAACACTCGTTGACGGGACGATCTTGACTCCGTGGCTGGAGGTCAAGCCCTCCGCATTGGGGCGATCAGCTCTTGCATCGGGGGGGGAATCTGGCTCCCCCGCACCGGCGATCGGATCCCGTGTCGGTGCTGGTCAAACCTCTGCGTCGTTGGAGCTTCCCGACTCGGTCTCTCCCGAGACTGCTAGCCCTTGATGGTAAAATCCGCAGGCCGCGAGCGTTCCCAGGCAAGCGATCAGCCTAGAAGGTAAGTCCATGCTCCGCGGTGGGGCTCAAAGGCAGTCCCGAGGAGGCCTCCAGCTCCATGATGTTAGGCCACAGAGCGACCGGAGATATGGCCCAAAAACCAATCGCATCTCCGGCAAGGTAAGAGACTGAAAAAAAAAGTTTCCCCCGACCACCTCCCGCTCCCCTACATAAAACAAACCAGAGAACATTTACACAAACTTTTAAAACACACTAAAAATGACAAAAAAAGACAAATAAACAGACAGACTGTTGGCGAGGCTGCCAATCGTACGGCGCCCCTGGTGGTATGGAGGTATCATCAGTCTGATGTAAGTAAGTACTTAACTTTTGTCAAAAGTGCTGTCAATAAATAGGATAATATATATATTTTTTAATGTTATTTTCACTTGCTGGAAATTCCTCTTCCAGTGAGGGGTCTGTTCAGAAGTTTGATTACACAGTGGAAGAAGATGTTCCTGAATCTGGTGGTACATGCTTTCAGGTTATTGTAACTTCTGCCTGAATGGAGTGGGGAGCAGAGGGATTTTTGTTAATGGTCCTTAAATACGTTGGCTGCTTTCCTGAAGCAGGGTGAAGATTCTATAATCAAATACTATATGGAGAGGAAAGAGGATGGGATGGAAGGCTGGTCTGTGTGATGGACTGGACTACATTCATAACTCTGCAAATTCTTGTGGTTTTGGGCAGAACCATTGTCAAACTAAGTTATGATGTGTCCCGATAGGACATGGTACCTCTATAAGAGTCATTAAAGACATGCTGAACCTCCTTAGTCCATTGAGGATGTGGAGACATTGATAGTCTGGCCCAGAAAGCACACCAGCGTGTTCGGTCCACAGCAAATCGTTGGTGATATTTACACCTAGGGACTTGAAGCCCTTGACCATCTCCATTTCAGCCATTGAAATGGTACCTTATGCAATGACTTGATAAGGGAACTTTAAGGATCTTCTGGTATGTATATGCAGACCTGAGAAGGGAAGCAGAGACATTCTGGTAAAACTGGAAGTAAACAAGAGCAGTCCTGCAGAATAACCTGGAGAAGGAGGCTTACAAGAGACTCCAGATGCTGGAATCTAGAACCAAAACAAAACAAACCACCTGATGCAACTCTAAGGGCTAGGCAACATCTGTAAGCAGTTGACATCTCAAGTCAACTGTCAGGAGGCAGTGAAGAAAGCGAATGGCATGTTGGCCTTCATAACAAGAGGATTTGAGTATAGGAGCAAAGAGGTCCTTCGGCAGTTTTACAGGGCCCTAGTGAGACCACACCTGGAGTATTGTGTGCAGTTTTGGTCCCCAAATTTGAGGAAGGACATTCTTGCTATTGAGGGAGTGCAGCGTAGGTTTACAATGTTAATTCCCGGGATGGCGGGACTGTCATTTGCTGAGAGAATACAGCGGCTGGGTTTGTATACTCGAGTTTAGAAGGATGAGAGGGAATCTTATTGAAACATAAGATTATTAAGGGTTTGGACATGCTAGAGGCAGGAAACATGTTCCCGATGTTGGGGGAGTCCAGAACCAGGGGCCATAGTTTAAGAATAAGGGGTAAGCCATTTAGAATGGAGACGAGGAAACACTTTTTCTCACAGAGAGTTGTGAGTCTGTGTAATTCTCTGCCTCCGAGGGCGGTGGAGGCCAGTTCTCTGGATACTTTCAAGGGAGAGCTAGATAGGGCTCTCAAAGATAGTGGAGAGGGGATATGGGGAGAAGGCAGGAAAGGGGTACTGATTGGGGATGATCAGCCATGATCACATTGAATGGCGATGCTGGCTCAAAGGGCCAAATGGGCTATTCCTGCACCTATTGTCTGTTGTCATGACCCTTCATCTGGAATGGAAAGGTAGATGAGAGATAGCTAGTATAAAGAGATGAGGGGGAGTAGTGGGTCAAGAGCTGGCGAGTGATAAGTGGATCCAGTTGGGGAGGGGTTTATTTTCAGGTGGAGTCAAGCAGTGGAAGGATGGGTGAAGGGTGGAGATCACAAAATATTCTGGGATGAAGTAATTGGAGACAACCAGTAAGAAAGGAAGAGTGGAACCAAATAGGGGATGGATGTTGGACAGGTGGGAACATAGGGCTGATGGTACAGGGACCCAGTGGCTTAAGTGATGAGCGGACATGGTGGGTGGGCAAGGGGAAAGAAGCTGGATGATAGGGGGCCGGGGTGGCATTTGGATGGAAAGGTGTGTGAGAGATCTGGGTAGATCAGAATGAGAGAGAAAAAAGTCCAAGGTACAAAGAGCAACGGATTATTTGAAAATGGAAAATTCTATGTTGTAGACTACTCGGGTAGATATGAATTGCTGTAGCTCTAGTTTGTGATTGACCTCACCCTGGCTGCGGAGGACAGGCAGGTTGGAGTGGGATGAGGAATTTGAATGGCGTGTAATTAGGAGCTCTAGATGACTGAGAAAACGTAGGTGCTCGTCAAAGCAGGTTTCTAGTCTGCACTTGGCCTCACTCATGTTGAAGAGGACACGTCAAGAACACCAAATACATTAGACAAAGTTGGAGGAGGTATGTGTAAATGTCTGCCTTGCCTGGAAGGGCCACTTAGGTCCCTAGATGCAGATGAGGAGGTCAGTGCAGGGTCAAGTAATACACCTTCTACAGTTGCATGGGGAAATGCCTGGCGGGGAGAGTGGTGGGTCAGGAGGTATGGACAAACCAGGGAGTCACTGAGGGAATAAACACTGCAGGGAAGGGTGGCAGTGGACGATGCGACTGTTGGTTGGATCAAGTTGTAACTACTGGAGAAGTCAAACAATGATGGGCTGGATGTGGAGTGTGGATGTGGATGCAGGGTGAAAGGTGAGGACCAGGGAAACATGCTCTGTCTAGGAGGAGGCAGGTGAGAACAAATGTGTGGAAATGGAGGAGATGCTGGTGAGGGTTCCATCAACCACAGGGGGAGAGGCGGGAGGAGGGGGGAGGGGGGAGGAGAGTAGGGGGTGGAGAGGAGGAGGGGGAGGAGAGGAGGGGGTGGAGAGCAGGGGCATGGAGAGGAGAGGCATGGAGAGGAGAGGAGGGGGAAGGAGTGGAGGAGGGAGGAGAGGAGGGGGGTGGAGAGCAGGTGGGGTGGAGAGGAGCGGAGAGGAGGAGAGGAGGGGGGTGGAGAGCGGGGGGTGGAGAGGAGAGGAGGGGGGAAGGAGTGGAGGAGGGAGGAGAGGAGAGGGGGGAAGAGAGCAGTGGGAAGGGGTGGGGGAAGAAGCCCCGTTTGCTGATTCCTGAAGTCCTGGATTGGATAGCCTCGTATTGAGAGGAGATGTAGCGGAGACCAAGAAGTTGGGAGGAAAGTGTAAACAACTGTACAGACACAGTCTGGTGTTCAAAGTCAGCCTTAATCATCAGCCATGGTGGTGCGGTACAATACGTTGTTAGTTCATCTCTACCACTGGTGTAACTATGTAATATGGAAGTGAGTGTTAATATAAAGTGTACAGTAAGGTGGAGCTAGTGTTAGTACATTACTCTGATTGGTGCACATGCACTAACCAATCTACATCCTTCCCCGTAGAGAAAAGAGTTGTTAAACAGTTGTTAAAACACATGCAGTTAAACATACTCACCGTACCTGTCGGGCGGTCTACTAACCCAACCCGAACGCTTACGGACAAACCCTTCCCCCTCCGTTCCGGAAATGTTAGTAGGGCTGGGCGGTGGAGAACTGAAGAAGGAGAGCGCAGCCAGGGAGCAGGGGCAGGATCGGGGGGGGGGCGAGCATGCAGGGCTAGGGGCACTGGGGGATGAGGGAACCGAATGACGCGGGGAATACATGCTGGGGTCAGGGGGTCTGGGACGGGCAACAGCAGCAGGTGTCTTGAAAACCAACGGCGGTGCGTAAGGACCGGGAGGAGATGGTCGCGGTTCGCTCACAGGCAGAAGATGTTGACGGCTGCGCCGCTACAGAACACCATAGACGTTGACGAGGTAGGCACGAGGTTCCTTGGCTGGCCCCTCAACGAAACCCAGTCGGGTATGTCCAACTGCAGTCTGTAGGCGAACCACTTGAACTTGCAGTAACGGTTTAAGTGGTTTGCTCGACTTGTCATAGGAGTGCTTCTGGACATCATGTTTCTCCTGAATACGTTTCTGGACAGCAGCTGGTTTGAGCACCTGCGGCTTTCAGCTGTTGCTGGGCGATGGGAGCTGGGGCCGTGTCGTGCGAGACATCAGCCGCTGGGCGGGAGAGCCTAGAACACCATCCCTGGAAATGTTTCTCAGGTTTAGCAGATCCAGGTAGATGTCGGAATTGGCAAGATGCGAACGTTCCATGCACAGCGAGGCCGTTGGATTGAGGGTATTCGGGGCTGCTGGTAACATGCTGAAAGTTCCAAAGTTTGGCAAAGTTTTAACATGCCTGGCTGTTAACAAATTTGCATTGGGGTTCCCACGAGCACGACAGCATGCGGCAATGTGGTTCATTTTCTTACAGTAGTTGCATGATTTGCCGTTTGCTGGGCAAAGCTGGCGACCTCTATTATGGAAATAGTTGCAGTTAGCACACCTCTGCGGTGGCTCATTCACAAATCTTTTTGTGGCAGCTGACGCGATGTGTTTAACGAAACCAGTCAGATTAACATCCTTTTTCTGAGTGTCAAGCTGATCACTCAGTGGGGCTACAACCTCCGACATACGGCAGGCATGCACAGCCTGTTCAAGAGTCAGGTCAGCATTTCGTATTAGCTCTGTTTTGAGCTTCCGATCGCACATGCCGCTAACGATTTTGTCGCGTTTTAACTCATTTGTTATCTCACAAAAACAACATCTCAGGGCCATGTACTTCAAATCACAAGTGAAATGTTCCACAGGTTCGTCAGGATGCTGTTGGCATGCAAAGAACTTTGCTCTCTCCAGAATGCGGTTCGATGGCAGGTCACATAGCTCACGGAATTTACGTAGCAGCACATTAGGGTTGCGCATCGTCTCAGCTGGGACCACCACCTGGCCGTTACCGTCGAGCACGGGTGGCGCAAATGTGAAGGTTTGCGCGTGGATCATAGCCTCGGGTCCAGCCAGGTTGAGCAATAGCGATGCCTTGACTTCATCTGGATCGTTGCGATGGACGATATTGATGTAGTGCTCATAGTCAATTTCAAAGAGCCTCCATCGCTTGCCTATGTCTGCATCAAAGATGAGCTGGGTTGGCTTGCAAAAGTAATAAAAAGCAAATAAAACCCGATAGATAGGTGCAATGGCTAGTCTGACACCATGTAAACAACTGTACAGACACAGTCTGGTGTTCAAAGTCAGCTTTAATCATCAGTCATGGTGGTGCAGTAGAATACATTGTTAGTTCATCTCCACCACCGGTGTAACTACATAATATTGGAAGTGAGTGTTAATATAAAGTGTACAGTAAGGTGCAGCTAGTGTCAGTACATTACTCTGATTGGTGCACATGCACTAACCAATATGGCTTTGTTATGTGAGACTGGTTAGGAGAGGTGTAGTTCAGGTAGCTGTGGGGGTCGGTGGGTTTGTAGTGAGTTGCAGTGGATAGTTTTTCCTGAGAGGGTATGGACACTTTGGGTAGAATTTGTTTTGATGATCATGCGCACTAATTCACAGATTGACAGTTCTGATGGCTGTGGAGCCCAAGTCAGTGAATATTTTTAAGCCAGAGATAGATTCTTGATTAGTACGGGTGTTAGAGGCTATGAGGAAAAGACAGGAGAGTTCAGTCCTCTTAACTCTTTTTCATTTTCCACGGCTGCTGCATGAACCTTTGTGGATTTCCAGCACTTTCTATTTTTATAACAGATTAACAACAGTCTGAAATTCAGTTCCATTATCTTTGATGTTGCATGTTCATGACCATCGACCAAGGACATATTTTGATCCTGCTGAACCTTTTAGTAACATTTTCCAAAGTTACTGTTATATATAAAAATAATATTCCAATAAAAGAAAGAATAATCCATTCATTAATTTGTTTTCAGCACTTTGGAGTATTTTCAGTTTATTAAGTCTAAACAAAAGCCAATGGGTCTGAAATGTTATTTCCTCTCATCTGGTGTTACTCCAGAAAGCACTGGTGCAATTTTGAAGCATTTAATTTCCCTTGAGACATAAGGAGCTGCCCATGCTGGAATTTTCAGTAGAACACAAAGTTCTGGAGTAACTTTGCAACATCTTTGGAGGACATGGATAGGTGATGTTTGGGTCAGGACCCTTCTTCAGGTCCGGACCCAAAATGTTAGCTATCTATTTAATCTCCCTTTCTTGATTTAACATATCAAATGTAAGGTAAATTGCCTTTCGAACATTATTCACTTAATATTTCCCTGGCTGGATGTGGCATTGGTGAACTGTGAGTACTTAGTCTTGTTGAAAGCGTACTATGGTTAAAGGTCTGCTCATTCTGTCTGAACCTACCAGATCTCCCGGTTGCCAAACAGTTTAATTCCCCTTCCCATTCCCACACTAACCTTTCTGTCCTGGGCCTCCTCTATTGTCAGAGTGAGGCCAAACGCAAATTGGTGGAACAGCATCTGACGAGGACATAAGTAACATAGTAACATAGAAATTAGGTGCAGAAGGAGGCCATTCGGCCCTTCGAGCCATCACCCCCATTCATTGTGATCATGGCTGATCGTCCCCAATCCATAACCCGTGCCTGCCTTTTCCCCATATCCCTTGATTCTACTGGCCCCTAGAGCTCTATCTAACTCTCTCTTAAATCCATCCAGTGATTTGGCCTCCACTGCCCTCTGTGGCAGGGAATTCCACAAATTCACAACTCTCTGGGTGAAAACGTTTTTTCTCACCTCAGTCTTAAATGGCCTTCCCTTTATTCTAAGGACTGTGGCCCCTGGATCTGGACTTGCCCAACAATTGGGAACATTTTTCCTGCATCTAGCTTGTCCAGTCCTAAGGTCATAAGTGATAGCAGTAGAATTAGATCATTCAGCCCATCAAGTCTACTCCACCATTCAATCATGCCTGATCCATCTCTCCCTCCTAACCCCAT
Organism: Malacoraja senta; assembly: GCA_038087875.1. NCBI lineage: Eukaryota > Metazoa > Chordata > Chondrichthyes > Rajiformes > Rajidae > Malacoraja > Malacoraja senta. The sequence continues at coordinate 463,892 of CM076001.1, read as the reverse complement.
TCTCCTGTCTTTCCCCATAGCCTCTGACACCTGTTCTAATCAAGAATCTATCTATCTCTGCCTTAAAAATATCCACTGTCTTGGCCTCCACAGCCTTTTGTGGCAAAGAATTCACAGATTCACCACCCTCTGACTAAAGAAATTTCTCCTCATCTCCTTCTCAAATGAATGTCCTTTTATTTCTAAGGCTACAACCTCTAGTCCTAGACTCCCAACCAGTGGCAACATCCACTCTATCTAAGCATTTCATTGTTCTGTGTGTTTCCATGAGGTCCCCCCTCATTCTTCTAACTCCAGCGAGTACAGTTTCAGTGCCGATAAACGCCCATTTATAAGTGAAAGAGGTTCATATTTCGCTTGTGCAGCTTACAGCCAGCGGTATGACTATTGATTTCTCTAACTTGTAAACCCTTGCATCACCCTCTCTCACCATCCCTCCCCCACCCAAGTCATTGTACTAGCTTCACTGTCGTCTTGTTGAGTCTCATTGTCTGTAACTCATTCACACCTAACACACAGATGACAATGGCCTGTTCCCTTTAACATCATTATTTTTTTGCATATCTTTCATTCATTTGTTCTATATCTCTCTACATCACCGTCTATATCTATCGTTTCCCTTTTCCCTGACTCTACAGTCTGAAGAAGGGTCTTGAACTAAAACATCACAATAGACAATAGATTATAGACAATAGGTGCAGGAGTAGGCCATTCAGCCCTTCGAGCCAGCTCCGCCATTCTATGTGATCATGGCTGATCATCCCCAATCAGTACCCCGTTCCTGCCTTCTCCCCATATCTCCTGACTCCGCTATTTTTAAGAGCCCTATCTAGCTATTGCTTTTCTCCAGAGATGCTGTCTGACCTGCTGAGTTACTCCAGCTTTTTGTGTCTATGTTTAAAGGCATCTTGTTCTTTCACATCTGAGCTGTTTTACATACAGATGTGGATATAATTTCCAGATGTTTTCATGTTGTTTATTCTTTTAGGAACTTTGCCCTCCATGTGACATGTATTTTGTTCCATCTTAAGGAAAGAACTGGAGATAAATTCAGTGAGCACTAAACTGGAGGATGAACAATCACTCACTGCTACTCTTCAAAGGAAGATGAAGGAATATCAGGTAGGATGATTTAATCGGTGACATTTGCTTTCTCCAAGCAGAGGGTTGTTGAGACTGAAGAGGGGCATGAAAGCTTCAAGGTGAAGACATTTGTCCAGCACAAAGCAGATGTATATTTGATGGCATTGTGATTTTCAGAGTCAGTATGAAACCAGAGCCAAATTCAACATCTGACATCAATAAGATGTCAGCGGTCATGCATCAGATCTGTAGCCTGCAGAGTAGAAGATGATCACTGCCCAGACGTGGACTAGTGGAGGCTTATTGGACAAGTAATGTCATGCTTTGTTAGTTTTGTACTTGTAGTGTTTGTTTCCAATATCATGCTTTGTTACCCCCACCTCCCATGGTCTGCAGAAATTAGAAGCAAATGTGAATAGTACCTTTATTTGGTGTCCGCAGGAATTACTTCCTGAATTGTTTGTTTGGACAATTGATAGCAGGAACATCAATTCAATTTGCTCAATATCAGGGAAGAAAAGGAATAGATGACGTTTCGGGTCATTATTAGTGAAGAAAAGGAATGGATGACGTTTCGGGCCAAGACCCTTCGTTAGACTGAGAGGTCAGGGGAGAGGGATGGAGAGTTATGAAAAGGTACATACCACCAGAGGTGCCGCACGATTGGCAGCTCCGCCAACAGTCTGTCTGTTTTTCGTATTTTTAAAAAAATTTGTGTGTGTTAGAAGTTTGTGTAAATGTTCTCCGGTTTGGTTTATGTTGGGGGTGGGGAAAACTTTTTTTTCAGTTTCTTACCTTGCTGGAGATGGGATTGACTTCCGGATCGCATCTCCGGTTGCTCTGCGGCCTACCATTGATGGAGCAGGAGGCCTCCTCGGATTGACCTTGAGCCCTACCGCGGAGCGTGGACTTAACATTGGAGCCGATCCTTGCCTGGAATCGCTCTGCCTGCGGACTTTACATCGAGAGCTCGCAGTCTCGGTAGGGACCGTGGATGTTGCGAAGCTCCAACAACACAGAGGTTCGACCAGCCCCAACCCGGGGTAAGATCGCCAGCGCGGGGGAGCTGACATCCCCCCGATTCAGGAACTGATTGCCCTGATGCGGAGGGCCTGACTGCCGGCTACGGGAGTCAAGATCGTCCCGTCAACGGAGGGCTCGAGGCCCCTGACTGCAGGAGAACAATGAAGGAGAGAGATTTGAACTTTTTTTGCCTTCCATCATGGTGAGGGATGTGGAGGAGTCACTTTGGTGGATGTTTATGTTAAAATGTGTTTTGTGTGTTCCGTTTCTTTTTATTTGTATGACCGACTTGGCAAACAAAATTCCTCGTATGTTGCAAAACATACTCGGCTAATAAAGTATTGTGATTGTGATTGAAAAAATGTATAAAAGATATGCAAAAAGACAGATCAAGGCCACCAATGATGATCAAGGAAAGGTGGAGCCCACAATGGTCCATTGTTGGCTGTTGGGAAGGTACGAGTAATACAGACAGTGAATCTCAGCAGGACAACAGAGAAACTAGTCCAATGACTAGGTATGGGAGGGATGGAGAGAGAGGGGATGCAAGGAAATTAGAGAAGTCAATATTCATACCGCTGGATTGTAAGCTGCCCAAGTGAAATATGAGGTGCTGTTCCTCCAATTTTCATTGGGCCTCACTCTGGGAGTGGAGGAGGCCCAGGACAGAAAATTCAGTGTGGGAATGGGAAGGGGAGTTAAAGTGTTTGGCACTCAGGAGCTCGCGTAGGCCACAGTGGACTGCGCAAAGGGGTTCAGTCTGCGTTTGGTCTTGCCGATATATACACCTGGAACTGTGGGTACAGGAGAAGAGGTTGGAGGAGGTGCAAGTGAACCCCTGCCTCACCTGATATGTCTGTCGGGTTCTCTGGACAGAGTCGAGGGCGGAGGTATAGGGACAGGTGTTGCATCTCCTGGTATTACCGGAGAAAGTACCTGGGGAGGGGGTGGTTTTGGTGGGAAGGGATGACCAAACTAGCCTTGACAGAGACGGTGGCCTTCTGAAGGTGCAGTCGACCAGGGGCTACGACATGAGCCAAAATAACAGCCACATCAATCGGACAGTACAGCAGCCGGTGAAGAGGGCTCGCTGGTGCAGACCAGCAGCATCGGCGCCTAGTTTTAAGGTGAAACGACATAAGGAGCTGGAGTAACTCAGTAGTCTCAATCAGTCTGAATTAGATTAGATTAGATTAGATTAGATTCCTTTATTTGTCATTCAGATCTTTCGGTCTGAACGAAATTTCGTTGCCTGCAGTCATACATATAATAATATATAACAAAACACACAATAAACACAAATTAACATCCACCACAGTGAGTTCACCAGGCACCTCCGCGACGGGCCGGTTCAAACTCCGCGGCCCGGGGTGGTCGAAGCTGCCGAAGCTGCCGCCCTCCAGTCCAGCGGACGCAGCTGTAGTTGCGGGAGCTCCAGATAAACAGGTCACCCACCTGTGACCTGCGAGCTCCCGACGACGTCGTCCACTGGGCCAGCCGCGGCCGAGCCCCGGATTCAGGTTGCCACCAGTGTCTTTGGTCGCCACCGCCGGAACGCCACCGCAGCCCCGAAGTCGGCCAGCCTCGCGTTGGTAAGTCCTGGCTCTGCCTCCGGAGCCTCGAGGTCGGTCGCAGTTGGAGGCCGCCAGCTCCGCCATTAGGCCTCAGCGCAGACGGAGGCAGAGAAGGGGGATACGACAAGAAAAAGTCACATTCCCCCGAAGGAAGAGACAAAAATCATGGTTCACCCCCCCCCCCACACATACACAACCCAATAAACTAAAATTTTACTAAAACAGGACAAAAGAAAACAACAAAAAAGTAAAAACAGACGGACTGCAGGCGAGCTGCAGCTGTTCAACAGCGCCACCACTTGCGGAAGGGTCCCGACCTGAATCGAGATGCTGCCTGACCCGCTGAGTTACTCCAACACTTTGTTTGTTTTGTGTATTAACCAACATCTGCAGTTCTTTGTTTCTACCTACTTTTAAGGTGATTCTAACTTGGTTAAAATCTGACATACACACCAGTTTAAGGAATGTAATGCTTGGGTGACTGTATTGTGTTCAGTTTTGATTGCCCTGCTATAGGAAGGATGTTGTTAAGCTGGAAAGAGTGCAGAGAAGATTTACGAGGATGTTGCCAGGATTTGAGGACCCAAGCGATGGTGGGAAGGCTAGGACTGTGTTCCTTGGAGTTTTGGAGAATGAGAGATGATCTTATAGGGTGAATGCAGAGTCTTTACCCACAGTTGGGGAATCAAGAATAAGAGGATATAAGTTTAATGTGAGAGGGGGAAAATTTAATAGAAACCTCAGAGGCAACGTTTTCACACGGGAACATATGAAACAAGTTGCCAGAGGAAGTTGTTGAGACAGGTACTATAACAACATGTAACGGATTTGGACAGGTACAAGGACAGGAAATGTTTTGAGGGATTTAGGCCACATGCGGCAGGTGGGACTAGTGTAGAGGATTGGAATGCGCAAGTTGGGCCGAAGGGCCTGGGTCAGTGCTGTATGACTATGATCCTCTATCTCTGCTGTTTCACTATTGTTAGAGACCCAGCCAACTACAGTGGTTTCATCTGCAAACATGTAAATAGAGTTAGGGTTACATTTTGCCGCACAGTCGTGAGTATTGTCAGAAACTGAGTGTATAGGGAGTATAGTCAGGAGCTGAGTGCAGTGGTGGACTGGCCAGGGTGTCAGCTTGCCCGATGGCAAGTGGGCCCCTGATGAAGTGGGCCCCCTTTGTCTCCTGGCAACCAATATTTTTAGACCCAGTCCGCCACTGGCTGAGTGTATAGGGAGTATAGTCAGGAGCTGACTGTATAGGTAGTAAGGAGCTGAGTGTATAGGTAGTAAGGAGCTGAGTGTATAGGGAGTATGGTCAGGAGCTGAGTGTATAGGGAGTATAGTCAGGAGCTGAGTACACATCCTTGCAGAGCATGGGTGTTATGAATTATTGTGGAGAATGTTTTGTCACCAGAATCACTGATGGCTCTCTATGGGTCAGGAAATCGAGGACCCAATTGCAGAGGGAGGTGCCACAGGTCCCGGAGTTTGGTGATGAATTTGGTTGCGATTGTGGTGTTGAAGGAGGACCTCTAGTTAATGAATAAGAGATTGACATAGGTGTCTTTGTTATTTAGGATTTACAGGGATGAATGTAGGTTCAGGGAGATGGAGCCAACCATGGACATGTTGTGATGCTAGGTTAACTGCAATGGATCGTGGCTTTCTACGAGGAACATAGACCATAACCAGCTTCTCAAAGTACTTCATGATGGTGACTGTCAAAGCCACTTGATGGTAGCCATTAAGGTACGCTCCCTTGCATTTCTTTGGCACCTACATGATGGCGGTCTTATGGCAAGTGGGAACCTCGTGATGGAATAGCGAGAGGTTAAAGATGTCCATGCCAAGCTGGTCTGGACAGTTTCTGTGGCCTAGATGGCTGACAACTCCATCTAGGCCAGTTGCTTTCTGCAAGTTCACACTTAGGAAGGCCAATTTGATATCTGCACCAGTGACTGTGTGGACAGTGTTTCCTTTATATTACATTCAGTGGCTAATTCACTTGTATATAATTAATTGCATTCAAGTTTAATTTAGTTTGGAGGCCATTGTTCTAATGTAACATAGCAGGCAAGCTGAATGATGCGGAACTGGGATGATATTATTTACCGAGGTTCCCGGAGAGTTCTGACATATAATGTGCAGCAAGGAACTGCAGATGCTAGTTTGAAGAGATAGGCTGAGAGATAAAGTGTTCCATTGTTATCAAGCTTACCATGAGTAGTAGAGGTAGTTCCACTGGCCAGAATATGGTTACTGAACACTAGGATTGGAAATTAATTCCTTAAGAATGAATATTAACAATATTATCTAGGAAATCACAAGATATTCTCATATGCTTCATTGTGATTCAATGCTTCTAAAATAATAGACAATAGAAAATAGGTGCAGGATTAGGCCATTCGGCCCAGCACCGCCATTCAATGTGATCATGGCTGATCATCCACAATCAGTACCCCGTTCCTGCCTTCCCCCAATATTCCCTGACTCCGCTATCTTTAAGAGCTCTATCTAACTCTCTTGAAAGCATCCAGTGAACTGGCCTCCACTGCCCTCTGAGGCAGAGAATTCCATAGACTCACAACTCTCAGTGTGAAAAAAGTATTACCTCATCTCCGTTCTAAATGGCTTGCCCCTTATTCTTAATATATTATATAATACTAGACTAAGTGGGACCCGTTGGGTCCCATATTCACACGGGAGGGCTGGTCCCCCAACGCAATATTCCACCTCTCCACCAATTCCAATATTGGTGGCCAGTGGGGGGGGGGGGCTTTCTGGAGCGCTAGTATGGGTGTTGTGGGCAAAAGGGACAGGTTTCCAGAGGGATAGTATGGACATTGTGGGCCAAATGGATTCTTGGGCTAGCAGCTCAGTCACTTGGGCCTGGTGGGCTGGCAGTTCAGGCCTGATGGGCTGGCAGCTGTCACTCAGGCCTGGTGGGCTGGCATCTCAGGCCTGGTGGGCTGGCAGCTCAGTCACTCAGGCCTTGTGGGCTGGCAGCTCAGTCACTCAGGCCTGGTGGGCTGGCAGCTCAGTCACTCAGGCCTGGTGGGCTGGCAGCTCAGTTACTGTGGGCTGGCGGCTCAGTCACTCAGGCCTGGTGGGCTGGCAGCTCCGTCACTGTGGGCTGGCAGCTCAGTCACTCAGGCCTGGTGGGCTGGCAGCTCAGGCCTGGTGAGATGGCAGCACAGTCACTCAGGCCTGGTGGGCTGGCAGCTCAGTCACTCAGGCCTGGTGGGCTGGCAGCTCAGGCCTGGTGGGCTGGCAGCTCAGTCACTCAGGCCTGGTGGGCTGGCAGCTCAGGCACTCAGGCCTGGTGGGCTGGCAGCTCAGTTACTGTGGGCTGGCAGCTCAATCACTCAGGCCTGGTGGGCTGGCAGCTCAGTCACTGTGGGCTGGCAGCTCAGTCACTCAGGCCTGGTGGGCTGGCAGCTCAGGCCTGGTGGGATGGCAGCCCAGTCACTCAGGCCTGGTGGGCTGGCAGCTCAGTCACTCAGGCCTGGTGGGCTGGCAGCTCAGGCCTGGTGGGCTGGCAGCACAGTCACTCAGTCCTGTTGTGCTGGCAGCTCAGTCACTCACGGCTGGTGGGCTGCCAGCCGACTCACTCATGGCTGGTGGGCTGGCAGCCGACTCACGGCTGGTGCGCTGGCAGTTGACTCACTCACTGCTGGTGGGCTGGCAGTTGACTCACTCACGGCTGGTGGGCTCACACACACACACACACACACACACACACACACACACACACCCTCCGTCACACACACTCCATCTCACACACTCACATACACACCTTCCATCTCACACACACAACCTCCATCTCACACACACACACACCATCTCTCTCACACACACTCACACCATCCAACACACAATCACACACTCCATATATATGACAGTAAAACTCTCTTGAATCTACTCACGCGGTTGAGCGCAGCCTCTCCCCTGAGCGGGACTTCCGCAGTGAGCGGGACTTCCGGTATGGGCGTGACATTCAGTTCAAGCAGCACAGTGCAGACCAACCCTTCAATTCAGTTCAAGCAGCACAGTGCAGACCAACCATTCACTTCATGCACAGTGCAGACTCACAGTTCAATTCACTCAAAGCGTAGACTCAGTTCTGGACTCAACTCTCACTCACGGTCTTCTGAGGTGACTGACCCATGTCCGGCCTCCTGGGCTTTATTCTTCTGCACCCCGGAAGGGGCGTTACCTTCATCATGGTGACTGACAGGCAAGAAGACCAATCTGCTGATCTCACGATTTTTTCAACATTCATAATTTTTTATTATTTCACCGATCGGAAAAAACCTTGGGGTGGTTGGAGGAGAGGAGGATGGTGAGTAAGATGGCAAAAAAATCATAGCGATATAGGGTAGCATTTTTTCTAAAATGTATTTACAACATAGACAGGAAGTGTTCAAGATGAGACTTTTAGTAATAGTATAAATTATAATATTATTATATATAATAAGAGCAGATGTATCTACACATAGCATAAAATGATAAGTTTCTAAGGATTAATGTCAATTAAATATTTTAGATAGAACATGGATGATATTAAAGATTAGTCGCTTTTTGAATGTTCTTGTAGTATTTGGTTCCAGTGAACTGACAGATCCATTGGGGAAGATTTCTTTCAGTACCATTACTTTTCATGATGATTTTTAAATGATTTCTCAATATCTAATGCATTGTTTACACATTTTGTATTCATGCTTCGATTTATAATATTATTTCCAAGGAAGAAAAGCACGAGTGCCAGGCTCACTAAACAGGAGAAAATGGGAAGTTTTTTTTGGAATGGGCGAGGGATTTCTAATTAATTGCTTTAACATCGAGAGAAACGATGAGCGATCACCTTGTTTATTTATTTAATGGTTTCTTTTTTCATGGGATATGGATGTCAGTGGCAATATTTATTGTCTTTGAGCAGTTATGAGTTAATCACATCGAGCAGTCTGTGGCCACAAGTTTCTTCTCAGTTATCAGGCAACTGAATCATCCTATCACAACCAGAGAGCAATGCTGAACTACTATCTACCTCATTGGTGACTCTCAGACTATCCTTTGCTGGCTTAACCTCGCACTAAATGTTATTCCCTTATCATATATCTATACATTGTAAATGGCTTGATTATAATTATGTCTTGTCTTTATGCTGACTGGTTAGCACGCAACAAACGTTTTTCACTGTACTTCAGTACATGTGATAAAAAACTGAACTGAACTATCCCCAAACAGGCCAGCCCGGGCCAGGAATGGGTGGCAGATATCCTTCCCTGGACCCAGTGCGTTTATACAGCAATCATCTGATTTTATAGTCACTATTACTTGCACCAGCTCTATCTTTAGATAGACACAAAATGTTGGAGTAACTCAGAGGGACAGGCAGCATCTCTGGAGAGAAGGAATGGGTGACGTTTCGGGTCGAGATTCTTCTACCGACTGGAGTCAGGGGAAATGGAAATGAGAGATATAGATCATACTATATAGACAGATATGGAACAAATGAATGAAAGATATGCAAAACAGTAATGATGATAAAGGAAACAGGCCTTTGTTTGCTGTGTGTTAGGTGAGAACGAGAAGCTGGTGCGCCTTGGGTGGAGGATGGAGAGAGAAAGTGAATGCAGGGGTTACTTGAAGTTAGAGAAATCAATATTCATACCACTGGGCTGTAAGCTGCCTAAGTGAAATATCTTTATTAAGTTTAATTTCCCTGGGAACTGTGATGGGATTCCAACTCATGTTTGCAGGCTTTTGGGGTCTACTCCATTAACATAATCACTGTACACCTGTTCCCCTGTGTGGAGATCCTGCTGAACCTCTGCTGAAAGCTTGGTGACTGATCAGTCTGTATAAATGCGCAATGGTTCAGGGAAGGATATCAGGGAAATGATAGACTAAATCCCAAATGCTATTGAATTGAGTTGAAAAGTAGTCTTCATCAAAGGCTTTGTGGAAAATGATTTTATTTCCTATGCAACTGGAATGTCGCCAAGTTAAGGCAAAAAGGTTGTTCATACACCAACTGCCATTTACTTAGTCCATGTATGCACACTCCACTATTTTCCCAATAATTAGTTATTTATCTAATGCTCCTTTCGACTGGCAACTTTTATTTTTTCTTCTTCCATCTATTTTTGAAATTTGATTGCATGTCGACTTGTTATTGTCAACGCTGCAAAGGGTATTTTGTCTATATCGATTTCCTCATCAGAATCATCAATACCTTTATGTTCACAACATAAGTCACGGGAAATATTTGTATTTCTTTCCTCGCTCCAGTGAGTGGGCAGATGCGTGGTAGATGCAGTAAAATGTGGATAAATGTGAGGTTATCCACTTTGGTGGCAAAAACAGGAAGGCAGATTATTATCTGAATGGTGTCAGATTAGTAGAAGGGGAGGTGCAACGACACCTGGGTGTGCTAGTACATCAGTCACTGAAAGTAAGCATGCAGGTACAGCTTGCAGTGAAGAAAGCTAATGCCATGTTGGCCTTCATTGCGAGAGGATTTGAGTTTAGGAGCTAGGAGGTCCTACTGTAGTTGTACAGGGCTGGATAGCAGTAACAGGATTGGTCCGAGTCAGCATGGATTTACAAAGGGGAAGTCATGCTTGACTAATCTTCTGGAATTTTTTGAGGATGTAACTAGGGAAATGGACAGTTGATGTAGTGTACCTGGACTTTCAGAAAGCATTTGATAAGGTCCCACATAGGAGATTAGTGGGCAAAATGAGGGCACATGGTATTGGAGGTAGAGTGCTGACATGGATAGAATATTGGTTGGCAGTCAGGAAACAAAGAGTAGGGATTAACGGGTCCCTTTCAGAATGGGAGGCAGTGACTAGTGGGGTACCGCAAGGCTCGGTGCTGGGACCGCAGCTATTTACAATTTACATCAATGATTTAGATGAAGGGATTAAAAGTAACATTAGCAAATTTGCAGATGACACAAAGCTGTGTGGTAGCGCGAACTGTGAGGAGGATGCTATAAGAATGCAGGGTGACTTGGACAGGTTGGGTGAGTAGGCTGATGCATGGCAGATGCAGTTTAATGTGGATGAATGTGAGGTTATCCACTTTGGTAGCAAAAACTGGAAGGCAGATTATTATCTAAATGGTGTCAAGTTGGGAAAAAGGGAAGTACAACGGGATCTGGGTGTCCTTGTTCATCAGTCAATGAAAGTAAGCATGCAGGTACAGCAGGCAGTGAAGAAAGCAAATGGCATGTTGGCCTTCATAACAAGAGTAGTTGAGTATAGGAGCAAAGAGGTCCTTCTGCAGTTATACAGGGCTCTAGTGAGACCAAACCTGGAGTATTGTGTGCAGTTTTGGTCTCCAAATTTGAGGAAGGACTTTCTTGCTATTTGAAGGTGTGCAGCGTAGGCTCACAAGGTTAATTCCCGGGATAGCGGGAATGTCATATGATGGAAGAATGGAGCGGCTGGGCTTGTATACTCTGGAATTTAGAAGGATGAAAGGGAATCTTATTGAAACATATAAGATTATTAAGGGTTTGGACACGCTAGAGGCAGGAAACATGTTCCCGATGTTGGGGGAGTCCAGAACCAGGGGCCACAGATAAGAATAAGGGGTAAGCCATTTAGAACGGAGATGAGAAACCACTTTTTCTCACAGAGAGTTGTGAGTCTGTGGAATTCTCTGCCTCGGAGGGTGGTGGAGGCCAGTTCTCTGGATACTTTCAAGAGGGAACTAGATAGGGCTCTTAAAGATAGCGGAGTCAGGGGATACTGGGAGAAGGCAGGAACGGGGTACTGATTATGGACGATCAGCCATGATCACATTGAATGGCAGTGCTGGCTCGAAGGGCCGATTGGCCTACTGCACCTATTGTCTATTGATTTACCATTTATGATGAGCTGCTGCAGTTAATTAGCTCTCTAATATTTGTCTGTTAATATTTTTGACTATTTGTTCATTCAATTTAGATAGCTCCAATTTTGTTACTCCAGAGATTTCATTCCTTTTTGCCAATTGCATGTCACACAGTTACTGACCCTCAGTAACAATTCTCAAACACCATCTTTTTATGGTATCACGTCTTAATCGCCTTGCGTTCTGATGCTTCCATCCTTGATGCAATATCCTTATACAGGCAGGAATATTATGCTTCATTGAATTTCAGAAGTGGAATATTTACAGCAGTTGCTAACTTATCACGCATCCAATTCAGCAGCCTCATTGTTTATCAGAATTAAAACAAAATAAGTTTTAATACATTTGTGTACTGCATTGCTAAAAGTAATATTTTCAAGCATATTGATTTTATCAAAATAACCTTATCTCTCTCTTTGAAATGTTTGTATATCATAGTCTATTAGTTCCTCGGGATAATTTCCTTCCTAAAAAAAATTCCAAGGGCACATTGTTGCAATAATCATCTGAAAGGACAACGTTATTGATACAGTCGGCTTTATTACTAAAATAACTCTATTTATTTTGAGATAGAATTCACTTTTTGACATCTAGTTCATTTGTATTTGAAAGCATGTCGGCTATAAGCAGTTTCTCAGAGGAGACAGAGATGCTGAACAGAACCGAAAACTATTTGCCTAGTTCCTTTCTTCTCTTAATGTGTCAGAATTCCTGAAACCCACACTCTGGCCTCGATCTTAAGATGGAGGTGATTCACCAACATCTGGCAAATCGCTCTTGTCTGATTGGTGGTTTCCCCGGTAGTGCTAAGTACATGTGTAAAGGCCTTGCTGGAAGTACTCATCTGCACATTCTATACCTGATGAAGTGCTATTATTACAGTGAACCTTCACAGCTCTCTGTAACTTTACAAAAAACTGTTAGTCATGGTGAATTATTGCACAGGATATGAAGAAGGTGGGGGCAAAAAGGAAACATTTTATCTGCCTTTGGGGCTTTTTTATCATGCCGTGGAATTCAAAAGGTCTGAATGACAAATAAAGGAATCTCTAATCTCTCTAAAAGAAAACTGCAGATGCTGGAAAACGGAAACAAAACCAGAAAATGCTAGAAACACTCACCATCTCAGGCAGCATCTGTGAGAAAGCAAGAAGCGGCAATGTTCCAGGATGAGGATCCTTCGTCAGATCCCTGGGTCAGACGGACTGAAGTGTTAATTTTACTTCGGAGTCACGTGAGTGACTACGTGAAGAACCCCGTCAGGGCGCATGCGCGTCATTACGTCTGACGCATTGGCGACAACGGCAGCAGGAGCACGGACCTCCTGCTGCAGGTGAGTAATTACAGCTCCACCAAAGTCGGGGAGACTTTGGAGGAGTTAGAGAAAAGTAAAGAAAGTGTTTCTGTGTGTTTTTTCCCCCACATACAGGAACAAGGAAAAGGTGCAGGCTGCTGCCGACAAGGAGAGAGAGAGCTGCGGGACGCAGTCTCTGAAAGGCAGCCTGTCACCTCGGGGGAGTCGCAAGCCGGTAGCGGTGCGGCGACAGACTTGGCAAAGTGCCCAGCCGGGTACACAGCCAAGGCCAGTCGGGCGGTCGGCATAAGCCAAGTCAGTAAGGGCTATAGACTCCGCAGAGTCGGGCCACGAGAGTCCCGTCGGGGACAGGATACCGTTCCCCAGCGGTTATCCAAAAGGAGCAGCTCATACAGGGGCTGCTCCACAGAGACGCTCCAGGGGAGTAATGCAGGAGGGAAGCCACAGAGAAGGCTCCGCTGGCAGTGCCTAGGAGAGGTCTGCTTCACAAAGCCACACTCCAGGAGGAGTAGTGCAGGCGGGAAGCCTTAGGGAAGGCTCCGCTGGCAGTGCCTAGGAGAGGTCTGCTTCATAAAGCCATACTCCAGGGGGAGTTGTGCAGGCGGGAGGCCGTGGGGACGGCTCCGCTGGCAGTGCCTAGTAGAGGCCTGCTTCAAAGCACCCTCTTTGCAAGAGGTGAGTGCAGAAGGGCAGATACGCTCTGACCCTGAGTCCGACGACTTCCAAAGGGAGGGCAGGCAGCTGTCAGAGCTGACACCGTGTGCAGCATGGTTTGCCATGTCGTCGGACGCTGGTGAGCCTCTGGGTGAGGAACTTGCCACCAGCATAAATTACCAAGTCTCACATCAGCTACAGGAGCTGACAATGGATGAGACAGTAACAAAGTATGAAGCCCCAATCAACTGTGGACTGTTAAAAGTTCCTGTTGGGAACAGGAAGAATTGGGGCAAGATGGGCATACTAATGAAAGCCCAGGAGCATGTGAAGCTCCAGCATATTTTTAAAGTTGCTGGCATCTGGTATAACGAGCTTTGCCAGGATGGTGGATGGAGAGGCCATGACAAATTACAACAAAAGGCGCTATTGTGGAGTGCCCACTTTGAGATCAACTGCCTCCGCAAGATGCGATTAGACCAACCATCAATGCTAAATATGCTTCACTCTGCCAGCCTGGCACAGTGCAACCGGCACAGCTGTTTGGCGAGGATTTCGCACAGCAGGTGAAGGAGCTGGAGGAGGAGGCTAAGACGGCAGCCACATAATCACCAAAGCGGAAGTATCCCTATAAGGGAGCAGACTGGTCCGGGCAAGGGACTAGTCCAGCTACGATGCAGCGCAGTTGGCGTTCGGCTGTAGCACCGCCACGGAGGTGAGATATCCAGCTCAAGGCCGGGGAAGAATGCCAGGTGGTAAGGAGGTAAGAGGGTCTGGTTCTCATGTAGACAGATCTAATGTGATACAATTAAATGTTTACCTCAGTTTATACTGAAGGTTATTCAAGGGCATCAAATAAAGCTTAATGCAAATTCTGATTTACCCATGCAACATGTTCCAAAAAAGGAGTTTTACTTCAGTATCACTGAACAATTGGAAGTTCAGCTGGAACTTGCAAGCTTATGTAATAAAGGTGTAATTGCTAAGGCAGTTTACCAAAGCCATCAGTTTGTGTCCAATATCTTTCCCAGACCAAAAAAGGATGGGGGGATGCAGAATTATACAGACCTGAATAGTCTTAACCCTTTTGTACGGTATAGACATTTTAAGATGGAAACGTTTGTGAAGGAGATCTTAAAGATGCGGATTCAGTGTCTGTTCATTTGCAGGATAGAAGATTTAAAATTCAGCTGGATGGGGCAATTATGCCAATACAATCCACTGCCTAATGGTTTTTCTTCAGCTCCTAAGTTGTTAAAACCTATTCTAGGCATGATGAGAAGTCAAGGTCATGTGTTCATGGCTTAACTAGATAATATCTTGATTGTAGGACAATCAAAGGAAACAGCTGAAGCATCAGTGGCAGTTGGTAAAAACCAATTTTTAATTGGGCTTTATAAGCTATCCAGAGAAATCTAAATTTATACCTGTGACACAAATTGACTAGTTGGGTTCACAATGGACTTAATCAACATCATTGTGACCTTGCCCAGGCAAAAAAGGGTAGAGCTAATTAAGAGCTATATCAAGTTAATTGCTAACACACAGCCTTCAATTAGCCAGGTGACAAGTCTGCTGTGGTAATGGCTGGCAGCATTTCCAGCAGTTCAATATGGCCACTTTATTATCTACAATTACAAAGGTCAAAGGAACAAGCATTGAGGATACATTGGGGGTCATTATAATAGACCTATGCTTCTATCAATAGAGGCTGTTGCTGATGTACAATGGTGGATTCAGCATGTGTCCACTAGTAGTTCCAAAGTGTTATTGGATCAAGCTTCCATAATTTGCAGACAGATGTCAGAGCACTTGGCTAGGGTGCTACTGATACAAGATCCAGCGGTGGAGACAGATGAACATTGCTTCTGCATACATGGGGAATTAACCAAGAGTATTTTATGGACTCAAGGCTTATGGCACTAACTAAACTAGTTTGCATGTGCAGTGCAAAATAGACAACACTACAGCAGTTGCTGATATGAATCACATGGGTGGAATCAAATTGTTGTCATGTGACAGGTTGGCAAATACAATTGGACCTGGAGTAGGGATAGAGAGATTTGGATTGGAGCTATCTATCTCCCAGGGAAACTTAATGTAGTACCAGATGGCAGCTCACGAAAATTCCATCATAACACAGAGTGGATGTGGAACCAGGATGTGTTCAAGAACATAGTACTTCTATATGGAAGGCCAAAATATGTTTCATAGGCACCAGATCCAGGGGCAGTGACAATTGATGCTTTTTCACTAAATTGGGATGATATGTTTGTGTACATTTTCCCACCATTCTGCCTCATAGGTCGGTGTTTGAGAAAATCAAGCAGGATGCCGCTTCAGGGGTTTAGGTGATACCAAATTGCCTGATTCAACCATGGTTTCCTTTGATGTTACAGATAGCGATCCAACCTCTTTTTGCTGATTCCAAACAGTAGGAATTTGCTGGAGCATCCAGTAACGCATTAAGTTCATCCGTTATGTGACGGTATGGATCTGTTAATTTGCAGGTTTTAAGAATGCCTTACATTGGTCGAGGACTTTCTAGGCCAACGGTGGATATACTCACTGCAGCCTGGAGAAACAGTACTCAAAAACAGTATATGACATGAAAAAAAAAAAAAAAAATGGGAACAATATTGTGTTCAAAAGAATATTCAATATGATACTGTAGTTATTGAAAATGTGTTAGAGTTTATCTACACTTTATTATGATGAGGGTCTTAGCTATACTGCTATCAATAGAGCTAGAAGTGCTTGGTCGGCATATCTTGTAATAGGTACACGGACACAAAGTATAGGTTCTCACCCTCTCATATCTAGGTTGATGAAAGGAATTCCAAACCGCCTAAGCCTAGGTATATGGTAATCTGCGAGGTAAGTGTTGTTTGTAACATACTTCGTCATTGGGTCCCTGTCACGTCTATAACTTTGTTAAAATTAACCATGAAATTGGCTATGCTAATGGCATTAGTGTCAGTACAGAGAGTGCAGACTTTCCAAAAAACTTCAGTTCGAGAGAATGGAAGTGAATACAGAGAATGTTCTGTTTTATATTTCTGACCTGCTCAAACAAAGCAGGCCAGGTGTGACAGGTCTTAAGATTGTGTTCTCAGCATATCCTACAGCTCCATGTTTATGTGTAAGGACACAT
The DNA here is from genome assembly GCA_038087875.1 of Malacoraja senta. Lineage (NCBI taxonomy): Eukaryota > Metazoa > Chordata > Chondrichthyes > Rajiformes > Rajidae > Malacoraja > Malacoraja senta. The sequence goes on along the minus strand of CM076001.1, from coordinate 447,178 downwards.
TTGTTACATTACATTGAAGCCGCAAGGGCTTTAAGACAAGAAGAAACAGGATTATTTGTCAGTTACAAGAAGCCAACATAAAAGAGTGGCAGTTCAGACTATCTCAAGGTGGTTAAAGCAAGAGTTGGTTCAGGCAGGAATTAACATTTATGTGTTTACATCTCATTCCACTAGCGCAGTAGCAACATCCGCGGCCAGGGCGATGGACATTCCCATCGACCATATATTAAAAGCCGCAGGTTGGAAAAATGAACTTGTGTTTCAGCAATATTACCATCGGCCGATTGCCGATGGAGGGCTGTTTGCCAACTCAATATTGAGTGCTGTTGCTATTGTTTAAAGTCTGTTTTCAATACTGTTTCATTCTGTTTCGTTTGTTGCCCTACATTAAGAGGGTTTATTGGTTGTTTTATGACCAAAAATAAAACAGTTTTGTTTTTGCATGATATGCAATGTCATGTTTACAGCATTATTGATGATACTCAGAGTCAATCGATGCAGTGAGAAGCCGGGATTTTGATCTGCGGCATAAAAATCACAGAGCTTTAAAATCTTCACGTAGTCACTCACGTGACTCCGAAGTAAAATAGTAAGATTAAACGAGAACTTACCAGTTTGAAGTTTGATCTTTATTTTATGAGGAGTTACGTTGGTGATTATGTGCCCGCCACGCCCAACCCTCTCTCATAGAAAAAAGGTCATAATGGTAGTTCTCATGTTGATCATCTTAATATGTTACTTCAATTATGGTGTTGTCTGTGATTTCATACCGCTGCTTTGAAGATTGACGCGCATGCGCCCTGACGGGGTTCTTCACGTAATCACCAACGTAACTCCTCATAAAATAAAGATCAAACTTCAAACTGGTAAGTTCTCATTTAATCTTACTATTCTGCTTCTCTTTACACAGATGCTGCTTAAGGAGACCTATTAAGATGCTGAGTGTCTCCAGCATTTTCATTCTGTTCCTTTAAATCGCAAGGTTGAGGTTGATTTCCATGCGAAATGGACAATGGAAAGATATGAAAATGGAATAATGAAAGGATCCTCCCAGTTAGGAGATCGTAGGGTTGTTTGGTGGGGAGAATTCACTTGTTCAAACTCAACATCTGGATAGACAAAAGTGCTGGAGAAACTCAGCGGGTGCAGCAGCATCTATGGAGCGAAGGAACATCTGGATAAATGTAAATGTGGGCAGGCAGTGAGTGTGCAGGCTGAGGCTGAGGCCAGGATGTGGCAACAGGTTAGCACCCGTGAAAGGTCTGTTACCTCTCCTAGCTGCAAGTACAAATTTCCTTCAATGTTGCAAGGGAAATCATCCGTGATAATGTATGATTTCAAACATTAATTGTTGTGATTGAAAAATTCAAACATTAATTGTTGTGATTGAAAATTGGAACAGATGCAAATAACTCTGAAGAACGTCCCGACCCAAAACATCATCTATCCAGAGATGCTGCCTGGCCCCATGAGTTGGGCGGCGCGACTTTCGTTTGCAGCGGCCTCTGCTGTCCGTCTGTCTTTTTATTATTTTTGTCTCGTTTTTATGTCGTTTTTTATTATTTTTTTTGTCGGGGTATGTGTGTGGGGGGGTGGGGGTGGGGGGGGGAAACTTTGAAATCTTTCCCCTGCACGGGAGACCCAACCTTTTCTTTGTCGGGTCTCCGTTGTCGTTGGGGCTGGGCAACGTGGAGCGGCCTCCAGCAGGAATGACCTGGGGCTCCAGTTGTGGAGCTGCGGACTACTCACCATCACGGGGCTGGCCGAGTCCTGAGCGGGTGGAGCTGTGTTGGAGCGCTGCTGCGACCCGACCGCCGGAGATTCGGAGGCTACAACCGCGGGTCTGGCGGACGGCAACACTGGAAGCCCGCGGGTCCCCTGGTGGGAGACCGCTTTTCGGGGCTTCCGCAGCGGCGACTTCTCCCGCCCGAGTTGCGGGGTTGAAGAGCACCTGGAGCGGGGCTTTACATCACCGCCCCGCGCGGCTTGGAATGGCCGCCGAACTTTGCGGGCGCGCGCCGGGGCTCTAACACCAAGACCCGGTGCGCGGCCTTGCATCGCCCGGCGTGGCTTTAATGGCCGCGGGATAATCACCATCGCCCGCCGGGGGCTTTGACTTTGACTCTGACATCGGGGGGGGGGGGGGAGTGCAGTGGAGAGATACGGGTTTTTTTTGCCTTCCATCACAGCGTTGTGATGGATGGATGTGTAAATTGTGTTGTGTCTCGGGTCTTCTTCGTTTTGTATTGTATGGCTGCAGAAACGACATTTCGTTTGGACCTCAAGGGGTCCAAATGACAAATTTGTCCAAAAGACAAATAAAAATTGAATTGAATTGAGTTACTCCAGCACTTTGTGTTCTTGCAAGACTCCTGTGTCTGCAGTTCCTTGTGTCTCCACATTTCTTTTGTGACACTTTTCATCAGTTTGGTATGCAGAGGTGTGTTTGAGTGGGGTTAGAAGCTATAAAAAAAGGCCAAACAGCTTACTATGCCACAGCAGTGAGAAATTAAGAGTTACCATGCCGGTTTGGATATGGAGTAACGTATATCCAGTAATGGTTGCAATGTGCTTGGACGGGACACAGTTTTAAGGAGATGCCCAAAATGGACAGGGTGGGTGTGAGGGGAAACCTATTACCTATTTCCTTGTACCTTGTACCCTTTAAGGAGTTTTAAGGCACAGTTTTAAGCAGTTGCCCAAAATGGACAGGGAGGGTATGAGGGGAAACTTATTATATGTGGAGAATGTTTATAATAGTGAAATCAATGCCTTTAATGGTGTTGGAAATTATAAATCAAAGGACTCATTTATTGGCAATAAACAAAAAAGTGCTGGGTGAATTCAGCAGGCCAGCGGCCATGTGTGGAGGGAATGGACACTCAACATTTCAGGTTTACTTCAACTAACCATTGCTTTCCATCTCTCCATCCCTCCCTCTTCCCAGTTCTCCAACCAGTTTTACTGTCTCCAACTACATTTTATCTCTTTGCTTTGTTGTTACCTTCTCCCCAGCTAACAATGATCTATTCTTAATTTATTTTGTCCTATTTTTACGCCTTACACTTCCTTATCTATGTATCTCCCTCTCCCCTGACATCAGTCTGTAGAAGGGTCTCAACCCAAAACGTCACCCGTGCCTTCTCTCCATACATGCTGCCTGTCCCACTGAGTTACTCCAGCATTTTGTGTCGGTCTTCAGTTAAAAACCTGCATCTGTAGTTCCTTCCCACACATTTCAGGTTGGGACCCTTCTTCAGACTCTGGTATTTGAAATAGTAAACTAATTGGTTTATTATTGACATGTACCAAGGCACAGTGAAAACCTTGTCTTAGGTAATGTCCGGACAGGTCATATCCTACACCAGTATAACCAACTGTACAAAAAATAAAACAGAGTGTAGAATATAGTGTTACAGCTGCAGAGAAAGTGTTGATAAAAAAATGATTGAATAAACCATGAACAGGATAGAATAGCACCTCATATTTCACTTGGGCAGCTTACGCCCCAGCGCTATGAATATTGACTACTCCAACTTCAAGTAACCCCTGCTTGCCCTCTCTCTCCATCCCTCCCCTTTTCCAGTTCTCCAACTAGTTTCACTGTCCTCCTGATTAAATGTTACTGATTGTATGCCTCGTTGTTACCTTCCCCTCAGCTAGCAATGATCCTTTCTACATTTTTCTTGATGTTTGTCTCCTTTGATCTCTTGTTTGCACACCTTACCCTCTCATATCTCTATGTCTCTCCCCTGACACTCAGTCTGAAGAAGGGTCTCGACCCGAAACGTCACCTATTCCTTCTCTCCAGAGATGCTGCCTGTCCCGCTGAGTTACTCCAGCATTTTGTGTCTAATGGAGGGACTGTTTGCAAAGCTATGTGGAAAAAGTTAAGGAATGGTACTAACAAGATTGCTTTTCAAAGAGCTAGTATGGACTCAATGGGCAGAACAATTATGTTATTTTTGTTTTCTTTTTGTTTGAATGTAAGTGTAATCTTTCATTCTCTAGATTCATTTCTATAAGCTTGACACCATCTTACTGCGCTGTCGACAGTAGTAGTGCTTTAATTATCAGGGTAAACATTAATGATAACCAGTGTTTAAGAAGGAACTGCAGATGCTGGAAAATCAAAGGTAGACAAAAGTGCTGGAGAAACTCAGCGGGTGCAGCAGCATCTATGGAGCAAAGGAAATAGGCAACGTTTCGGGCCGAAACTCTTCATCAGACTGAGTGTCAGGGGAGAGACATATAGAAATGAGAGGGTAAGGTGTGCAAACAAGAGATCAAAGGAGACGAACATCAAGAAGGGTTTTGGCCTGAAACGTTGCCTATTTCCTTCGCTCCACAGATGCTGCTGCACCCGCTGAGTTTCTCCAGCACTTTTGTCTACCATTAAAGATAACCAGATGTCTAAACCACCAATAGTTAACACCAGCCATCAAATGAGTCACAAAAGATAGAAATCCCCCTTCACTTTTCATTCAGTCAATTAATCAGACTAGAACTAAGCTTTACTTTTATCTTTCATTATTATGTTTGATGACGCAAATATCTTTTACCTCTCAACAAAATAAAGCATCTTTTGTTGGCTATTCTTTGACTGTTGGTAGAGTTTGAAACTGATATAACTGTGTCGTTAAATCAGTTGCAGACAATGAAGGCTTTCTTCATTATACTGCTCACGGCAGAGGTTTTTTCCACATAAATATTCTGCAAAGGTGGGTTGACTTGGACCATAAGAGGGATTTATCTAACTTGCTGATAATGAATTGGAATATATGCTTGACCAAATCTGGTGCGTGTTTGGTGCTTCTCAAATATGGTACCATGTTTTCCATATGGTAAATATGGAATTACCAGATGAGATGCCGGTTCAAATCCCACTGTGCAGGTGTGGAATCTAAACTTGGTTAAAAGAATCTGGAATTGGAAATAAAAGGCTCTGTAATAATGACCATAAAACTGCTGTAGTATTGTAAAAACACATCTGGATTGAATTTGCCATCCCAGTGGTTCCATTCTGTACGTGATCCCAGAACTAATTGGCCCAGCAAGCCTATCACTTGTAATGAGGTTGCTGTGTTGAAACAGTTGAAAGGCAGTAACTGAGACAGGACCAGCCATAATTGAAGGCCTTGAATTTAAAGATGTAAAGCTACTCTTCAGTCTACTTGACCTTTTAAACATCTGAGACTGATGTCCACATTTGAAGAACTCTTCCATACGCTAATCAGGGAACGTCCTTAATGGGTTCATCCACAAAACTATATCTAACAGACAACACATTGAACTCCTTGACCACAATCGCTGGGTAGGTACTGTCCCACCAGCACCACCAACCCATTAGATGGAGCAATACTCTGATGTACAGGTGGAATGTTCCTGGTCAAAAGGTGGTTTTCAGTTCCTGCGTGGAAACCATGCTGGGTCGGTTTGCTAGTTCCTAGAGCATATGTCATGCCATATATATATATATATATATTCTGTTTTGTATTCACGTGGGAGCATCCTGAAGGAGAAAGGTCAAGGGTTAGAGAGGTTCAGGAAGGCAGTGGAGTCTTTGCAGTAGAGAGAGAGATGCCTAGCGATAGTAGAGTAAACGCAGCAATGCTTAAGAGGCCAGAATGTCAATAACATGGATCTATGCGAAGTTTGTAAGTTGGGGAATATAAGGAGAAGTGCATCCGTTTAAAGCAAAAATGAGAAAATGAAAATCAATTTGTTGTTTCATCAGATTGAGGATTCTAACTAGGTGCCAGTCATCACACAGTTGTTTAAGCAAAATCATCATAACTCTGTTCAATCATATCTATCCTGGCTCTCCTCCAGTTCAGATCCTTTGCAACTCCTGGAGTTTCATTGGAAAACACCACAGATGGCAGATGAAGAGTTCCTTAGCTTTGGAATTGTTCTTAATCGCTCCACATCTTTCTCCTTCTTTACAAAGGTGTTTACAAGCTCTGCTCAAGGTTTCTGCACAGGTACCAACACCTCCTTATCTCACACTGTATCATGTGAAGAACCTTGAGAGGTTATAACCTGACAATATGAAAGGTTTGAGTTTGGACTAAATCTCAAATACGGTTGATGTGCAGGCCTTTTAACAGTGACCATGAAAATATCACTGTTTAAAGCAGAGATAGATAGATTCTTGATTAGTACAGGTGTCAAGGGCTATGGGGAGAAGGCAGGAGAATGAGGTTAGGAGGGAGAAATAGATCAGCCGTGATTGAATGGTGGAGTAGACTTGATGGGCCAAATGGCTTAATTCTGCTCCTATCACCTATGACCTTATGCTCTTGAATGATAATGCACAACCCACTTTAGCACTACACATTTTGCTCACCTCACGGATATACAGGGCAGCAACTCAGTAATCCACAAAGTATCCACATCTACCTTAGTGACAAATTGAACATGGACTGAGATTTCTAATTCATTAAAATGATAGGAATATTAATATAAACATGTGTACTAGAAGCAGGAGTAAGCCACTTCGTGCCTTAAGCCTGCTCCACTATGTCTGAAGAAGGGTCTCGACCCGAAACATCCCCCATTCCTTCTCTCCAGAGATGCTGCCTGTCCTGCTGAGTTACTCCAGCTTTTTGTGTCTATCCACTATTTCTTAAAGTCACAGCTGATCGCATTGTAATCTCAACACAGCAATCTTGTCCATCTGCAGTTACCTATCTCTGCCTTAAAAATATTAAAAGGCTGCATTTCTACCAGCATCTGAGGAAGAGTTCCAACGATTCATGACCCTCTGATAGAAAAATAAGTTGCCTTAATTCTGTCGTAAGTGGGTGAACTATTATTTTTAAACAGTGACATCCAGTTCTACAAGAGGTATTCTCGCCACACTCACCCAATCAAAACCTCTCGGGAGCCTTTCATGTTTTAATTATGTCACATTCCACTCTTTTATACTCGTGGGGGATTTCCAGCTCATTTCAGACGCTGGAAATCAAAAATCAAAGTAGAAGAAGCTGGAAACACAGGGCAGATCAGGTTGTGTCTGTGGGCAGAAAAACAGCTGACATTTCAGATTGAAGACCCTCAGAACTAAAAAGGAGACACCGGAAACGTGGTAAGCTTTCACAGTACAAGCCCAGCTAAATGAACCTTTCCTCAAAAGACACCCAGCCCCCCACCCCCCGCAGCAGCTTGACGTCAGTGATAAATGAGGGGATTGCCAGGTACCGCCATGGTCACAGTGATAAAACTGCAGTGGAGAACTCTTGACTTATCTCGTACAGTGGGAGAGGCCCTTAAGGCTACACAATGTGTAAGCAGGCCCTTCAGCCCACCTTGGCGATTAAGACGGCATTCTGGGATAGTCTCATTAGCCTACATTTGGGCAATAACCATCTAAACCCTTCCTATCTGTATATCTGATTCAAATGTTTTTTGAAAGTCGTGATTATATACACTTTTATAGCTTCCTCTCGCAGTTCATTCCCAGGTACAGACGACACTGTGAGTGGAAAGAAAAGGCTTCACTTAAATCTCTCCCCGCTCATTTTAAATCCATGCCCACAAATTTTAGAATTATCCATCCTGGGCAAAACAGTGATCATTCATTTTATCCATGCCCCTCGTGATTTTGTTTACTTCAAGAAGGTAATCCCTTAGCCTCCTGTGCGTCCAAGGAAAGAAAATCCAAGCCTATCCAATCTATCCCTATAGCTCCAGCCTGTAAGTCCAGGTAACATCCCAGTGAATCTTTTCTACACCCTTTCCAACTTAATGACATCCTTCCTGCAACTGGGCAACCAGATCTGCACATAGTACTCCACTTCATAGTACTTCAGCAGTCTGAAGAACGCTCAACCCGACACATCACCCATTCCTTCTCTCCAGAGATGCTGCCTGTCCCGCTGAGTTACTCCAGCATTTTGTATCTATCTTTGATTTAAACCAGCATCTGCAGTTCCTTCCTACACCGAGTACTCCAAGTGTGGTTTCACCAATGATTTGTACAGACTGCATCATGATGTCCAAATGTTTGTATCCAATTCCCTCCCAAATGAAGGCAAGTGTGTCAAACGCCTTCTTCAATCCACTTGAGTCGACACTTTCAGGGGACCGTGCCCAAGTATTCCCAAATCTCTCAGTTCTGCAACGCTCTCTGGGGCTGTATCATTTACTGTGTAAGTGACATACCTTCTCTGTGATGGTTAATGACGTGATGAATCACACTGAGGGTGTGGTAAGGCAGGCTGTAGATTATTGGAGGCAGGAAACTGTTGTTTTGCTATTGAGGGATCATCGTATCAATAAGAAGATTGGGTGGGGGGTGAGAGTAGCAGTAATATGAAGGTGTGCTTGAAGAATAAAGAGTAGGTAAAGAACTTGATAACGTTGTCAGTTAGAGGTCCCTGTCCATCATTGCTCTTCTTGGCATGTGGTGTATGAACTTGTAAAATGTTATCCTGAAAGTGAGTGTCATGGTATCCTGTGCTCCGAATGCAAAAAGAGCAATGCATGGAAAATTAAGGTAATTTCCATGCTTCAACGTTCCAGAATGCCTGGTTTGTGCTGCCGGTGCTGTCTGCGCGATATTTGCTCGTTCTCCCTGTGACTGTGTGGATTTCCTCCGGGTTTCCTCCCACATCCCAAGGACATGCGAGTTTGTAGGTTAATGTCCTTTGTAAATTGCCCCTAGTGTGTAAGGAGTTAATACAACAGTGTGATAACTGAGAACTAGTGTGAACGGAAGATCGATGGTCCACGTGGACTTGATGGATCGAAGGGCCTGTTTCCATGCTGAATCTCTAAACTAAAAGTATGCCTGTATTGTGGCCAAAAGTGCCTGGGGGATTTTCCGGAGTGATTCTGAACAACAGGGCAATGGTCATCATGGTATTTTACTTTGTGATGGGAAGGAGAGATTAATCTTCAATCACACAAGGCTGAAAAATAGCCCAATTTGATTTCTAGGCAGATGTACAATTTCTGGCTTCTCTGAGGCAACCTAAAAGGCACTGTTATTGAGGTTCTTAAATAAGTGACACTTCAAAGATGTTGTGTTCTGGCCACTCAATACAAAATAGGAGCTACAATGTTCAAACTGCATCTCCACCCACGCTCCCTTAGAATCCTGGCTTCCCATGGGAAGGCTGTATGGAACTACCACTGTCTATAAAATCTAAGTCCTTTCAAATAATAATGAAGTGTCTGATGAAATCCTGGACATTGAAACTGTCCCTCTCTTGGACAAATAAATCTGCAATGTGTAATTTCAGTCCCTTTATAGACGCTTTGTTTTAACCGCAAACCGACTGCCAGTGAATTAGTCTCCCACAAAGGTAGTATTTCATGCAGTGCCGCTGTCTCTTTCAGCTTTTGATTCTAACGCTTTGCCTTTACTCCTCTCATTGTTCCTGGCCATGTGCCCACGTCTGCCTTCTGGGTCTCATTTTGTAGAGAATTGCTCCAGGATTCCTGCAGCAGACCACTTAATGTCAGAACCTTGCCTGCAAATGTTACCGCAGTGACTTATTAAACAGTAAGACACTTCACTTCAAGAGTCAAGTGAGTTTTATTGTCATATGTCCCAAAATGGAACAAGGAAACATATATTTATATATATATCTATTTATTTATAACGATTTATTTATAACGATTTATTTATGTGCACACACACACACACATTTACATTTTGCAGGCTCCTATACCAATGATAGGAGTGAAGTGAGAGTGTGGCCAGGGTGGTGTGGGTCTCTGATGATGCTGGCTGCCTTCTTGCGGCAGCGACTATTGTAGATCCATTCGATAGGGAGGTCAGAACCCTTGATGGACCGGGCAGAATTTGCCACCTTTTGCAATCTTCTTTGTTCCTGGGCGTTCGAGTTGTGATGCAACCAGTCGATATGCTCTCTACTCTACACCTGTAAAAGTTCAAGAGAGTATTTGTTGACATACTTAATCTCCTCAATCTTCTATTGGTGGACTTTGTTCATGATTGCATCAGTGTGCTGGGTCCAGGACCGATACTGTTACTGCTATCCAAATGTGCCGCTATTTCATCTTTTATAATTGACTCCAGCATCTTCCCCACCACCGATGTCAGGCTGACTGGTTTATAATTCCCTGTTTTTTCTCCCATCCTCCTTTCTTAAAAAGTGGGATAACATTAGCTATCCTCCAATCCACAGGAACTGATCCTGAATCTATAGAACATTGGAAAATGATCACGGATGCATCCACGATTTCTAGAGCCACCTCCATAAGTACCCTGGGATGCAGACCATCAGGCCCTGGGGATTTATCAGCCTTCAGTCCCATCAGTTTACCCAACACCATTTCCTGCCTAATGTGAATTTCCTTCAGTTCCTCCGTCACACTTGGTCCTCTGGCCACTAGTACATCTGGGAGATTGTTTGTGTCTTCCTTAGTGAAGACTGATCCAAAGAACCTGTTCAACTCCTCTGCCACTTCCTTGTTCCCCATAATAAATTCATCTATTTCTGTCTTCAAGGGACCCACATTTGCCTTAACTAATTTTTCCTCTTCGCATACCTGAAGAAGATTTTACTATCCTCCTTTATGTTCTCGGCTAACTTACCTTCATACCTCATCTTTTCTCACCGTATTGCCTTTTTTGTTATCGCCTGTTGCTTTTTAAAAGTTTCCCAATCGTCTGGCTTACCGCTCATCTTTGCTATGTTATACTTCTCTTTTATTTTTATACTGTCCTTGACTTCCCTTGTCAGCCACGGTCGCCTTTACTCCCTTTGGAATCTCTCTTCCTCTATGGAATGAACTAATCCTGCACCTTCTGTATTGTTCCCAGAAATACCTGCCATTGTTGTTCCACTGTCATCCCTGCTAGGGTAGCTTTCCAGTCAACTTTGGCCAGCTCCTCCATCATGCCTCCATAGTCCCCTTTGCTCAACTGTAATACTGACACTTCCAATTTCCCCTTCTCCCTCTCAAATTGTAGATTAAAACTTATCATATTATGGTCACTACCTCCTAATAGCTCCTTTACCTTGAGTTCCCTTAGTGTTACCCAACACTAAATCCAGAATTGCCTTCTCCCTGGTAGGCTCCAGTACAAGTTGCTCTAAGAATCCATCACGGAGGCACTCCACAAACTCCCTTTCTTGAGGTCCAGTACCAAACTGATTTTCCCAGTCTACCGCATGTTGCAATCTCGCATAACCACCGTAGCATTATCTTTGCTACATGCCAATTTTAATTCTTGATTCAACTTGCACCTTATATCCAGGCTATTGTTTGGGAGCCTGTAGATAACTCCCATTAGGGTCTTTTTACCCTTACAATTCCTCAGTTCTATCCATACCCTCTGCCCACTTGTCTGTCTTTTTGATAGGACGTATACTCTTGAATATTCAGTTCCCAGCCCTGGTCCTCTTGCAGCCATGTCTCTGTAATTCCCATAACATCAAACTTGCCAATTTCTAACTGAGCCTCAAGCTCATCCACTTTATTTCTTATACTTTGTGCATTCATATACAACACTTTAACTTCCGTATTCACCTCCCCTCTCACTATTGGCCCTGACCTTACTCTCTTATCCCTTCTTGAACCTTCCTTCCCATTAATTCGGGAGTCTTTTGTAATTTTTCCTGTACTCACCTCCCCTTTAACTCCATCTTTATACTCCCAATTTGTCTATTCCCATCAACATTTGGTTATGCATGTTCAAAATGTGCATTGACAACAAATGTCACAATTTAGGAATTCAGCCTGGCAACATCTTTTCTCAACATAAGTAGACTGAAAAACACTTTAAAAAAAAAAATCAAAAGTAGAAATTGGTTATATCATTTCTAGGTTCAACTGAGTCACTCTGGAAAATCGACAAATGATAGTTTGCCCTTTCAGACAAGAAACCCTAACTGGAAAAGTGGTCACCCATAGCAATAATGAAGCATTGAAGAAAATATTAAATCAAAGAAAAATATGCTTAAAGAAAAGTAGTAATCCTACAGAATAGGAATATTTCAGAAACCACCAACAATGGACCTAGGCATTGGTAAAGAAAGAGGAATTAAAGCAGGGATATCGTCCAGCTAGAAACATAAAAGTCGAATTAAGTGCCTTTATATTCAAGTGAGAAGGAAACAATGAGTGAAGATTAATGTAAGTCCCTTAACAGGCACAGGCAGAAGAAATTAAATTGGGGAGTTAGGAAATGTTAGAGAAATTAAACAAATATTTTAGAGACCCAGAGAATTATATCAACCCCTTCAACCCACACTGGGCATCAATCACTCATTCATATTTATGTGTATATATGTGTGTATATGTATACAAACACACTGAACTTTTTTGTTCATTGTATACAGTCTACTATGTTTACATGTACTGTTGTGTGCTGCCAGTAAGTATTTCATTGTTCTATCTGGGACATTTGAAATAAAACACTCTTGACTCTAGTTCTCTGGCTAGTTCTAGTGTCCTCCTGATTAAATATTACTGATTGTGATCTGATTGAAATTACAAGATTTTTGGGGTTCTGTGGCAAACATAAATTGATGAGTCCCCTGGATGCAGGCACGTGCCGTGAGTAATTACTCGGGGTAGGCAGTCAGTCGGCTTTAAAACCAAATCTTAAACCGCGCATGCGCAGATTGTTCTCCTCTCCGTAAAAATAAAAAATAAAAATAAAGAAAGAAACAATTCAATTTCCCCAAGGCTTCCAAATCTCCTTCATTTTGAATTACTAAATTGGTGGGGGGTGGGGGATGGAGGGTGACGGCAGGTGGATAGATGGTTGGAAAAACAGGAGCACACCGGGACAAGTTAAATCAGTTGTGATCTTATTGAATGACAATAATGAATGAATGAATGAATGAATGAATGAATGAATGAATGAGTTTATACTAATACTAATTCAAGGGACCAATTGGGGGGAGAGTTCCTTTCACAGCGTGTGGGGAGTCTGTGCCAGGGGTAAAGTTGCGGGGAGGGTAGGACCGTTGAGAAGGAAGGGATCGGGGATCATGCCAGTAACCCACTCACTCACCGCTGTCGCGGCGCTCTGGGCGCGGAGCCACCACATTGCGGCCGGGGAGGGAAACAGCTCGGGTGGCTGTGAGTGGCCGGCGGGACCCGACAGCGGATCTGGCCGCCACTTCAGCGCCTTCTGCCAGCCCGCTCACCTCTGGCAGTGCTCTCCGTCTGAACATCTCTCACCTGCCGCTCACCAGCTTCGCTCATGTCAGCCGCTTCCCGCAAATCCTTAAATTCCCACAGCCGAGTAACCTCAATTAATCCCTTGAACGCGCTGTCGGAATTTAAGGATTTGCGGGAAGCGGCTGACATGAGCGAGGATGGCGAGCGGCAGGAGAGAGGTTTTCAGATGGAGAGCACTGCCAGAGGTGAGCGTGGGCCGGCAGAAGGGGCTGTCCGGTCCCGGCGGCCACTCGCAGCCACCCGAGCTACTTCTCCCCCTGGCCACAATGCGGTGCAAGTGGGTTACTGGCATGATCCTCGACCCTCTCCTTCTCAACACTCCTGCCCTCCACTCAACTTTACCCTGGGCCACTCCCCACACGCTATGAAAGGAACTCTCCCCCCCCCCACCACGGGAAATACGGTATTTAAAAACATGTAGCACCAAGAAATGAACTTACCACATTATCGGTACACGAACTCCATTCTTCTCTCTTTGTTTCCTAAGATACTCTTAAGATAATGGCAATCCATGTTTGAAAAACCCGCCAAGAAACTTGCGAATTTCAGCTGCCTTCAGCTCTCCCTGTCATTGACGGCTTGAAGCTGCGCCGACGGCACACGGGCTGCACAGACTTTCACGTGTTGCAAGTACTGCGGATGAAAGGCACGGAGAATTATGCCTACCTAAGAGATCGATCTCTTATATAGGCATAATTCTCCAATGCCTTTACTATTTATATTTAATAATTACCATTTTATAATTTTAGTCAGGGTAGGCAGTGCCTATCTTGCCTACCCTGACGGCACGTGCCTGCCTGGATGAGATATTTAGAACTAGGCAGCGCAGTCTTAAAATAAGGTCAGCTGTTGAAGATAGAGATGAGAGGAAATTTAGCAGGTGAATTCTTTGATTTCTCTATGAAAGCACATTTACACTTTTTTTTTTCATTGGTATACAGTAAACCATTGTTGTAACGGACTATAGGGGGGTGACTGGTGTCAGTTATTGCTGATTGTCCACTATAACCGAGTAGGGTATCATCATTGTATGTCGTTGAAACAAAGAACTGCAGATGCCGGTTAATACACAAAAGGACACAAAGTGTGGAGTAACTAGGCAGGTTGAGCAGCATGTCTGGAGAACATGAATAGGTGACGTCGAGACCCATCTTCAGACTGATTCAGTTGCTGAGTTACTCCAGTTTCAACTTAAAACTCAGTGCCGATGCCAGTGGTCTGCACCAGTGAGCCCGTCTTCACCGGTTGACGCGGCTGTTGTTGCGGCTCACGTTGTAGTCCCCGACTGGCGTGCTATCTTCAGACCAACGGGATGTGTTCGATCATCGCTCTGTCTGCTCCCCCACCACCTCCTCCCCCTCCTTCCCCTCAGTCACCGACATTTTCCAAGGTGTCAGCTACTCTGGGGGAGGAGGAGGGGGAGAGGCTGAGTGGACAGTCATGGGAGAAGGTGGAGGACAGAGCAGGGAACGGACAAAGTGATGGGAGAAGGAGGAGGAGGAGCCGATGGATGGGGGGGGGGGTAGAGGCTGAGTGGACAAAGCGATGGCCAACAGAAAGAAGCGGTAGCTGGAGAAAGGGGAGGGAGCCCCATGGTGGCCTGAAGAGTGGGTTTGTCCCCAGGGGCGGCAACGTGAGCCGCCATAACAGCCATGTCCATGCACTGTGCGGCGGGTGAAGAAGGGTTCGCCGACGCACCTTGCGAGCTGGGGTGGCATCGGCAACTCTGTCTGCTGTAACTGAAATCCATTATCACAGTGCCTGTTGAAACATGGGTACTTATTCCAGAAAGGGAGCAATGAGACATTAAGGGAATTGTTGGACACAGGGTTTGCGCAGGGAACTGAGGGAAAAGATCAGCCATGATCTTACCGAATGGCAGAGTGGGGATGAGGGTCTGAATGGCTTGCAGCTTTTACCTGTTCCCTCAATTATCTTCCCACCTGGTCCTCCGGATTTGTTTTCAGTTGTCCACATTGTTATGGAGTCATAGAGTGATACAGCGTGGAAACAGGCCCTTCGGCCGAACTTGCCCACACCAGCTAACACGTCCCAGCAACACGTGTCCCACCTGCCCACGTTTGGCCCATATCCCTCCAAACCTGTCTAACTGTTTCTTAAACGTTAGGATAGTCCCGGCCTCAACTACCTCCTCTGGCAGCTTGTTCCATTCACACACCACCCTTTGTGTGTAAGCATGTTATCTTATCGTCTTTCCATTCCACCTTTCTGCCCTTTCCTTATGGCAATCTTTCCCTCCATATACATCCTTCCTCAGTTGAGGAGACCAAGCCTGTACACAATGCTGGCAATCTTTAAAAGTGCATTTCAATTATGTGTTCCAATGCCTCATGTGTATCGCACAGTATCTGTTTCATACTGTCCACAATGTGGAGTTTGGAAACCTTTGCTGCTTCAAATGTAGTACAGAAGTAAAGGCTGTAACATTTTGAGTTGCCAGAGTTCACTATCCATTCACCTTTATATTCAGGAAAGAAGTCATCTTTACTCTAGAATGCATTATTTCTTCACTGAGAGTGGAGAATGTGAGGGGGGATTCTGTGCAATTTACATTCCACCACAAGCAGCTAAGTACAGTGTCTCCTCTGCCTCGCCGGCTGGCTGGCAATCGATGAACCAATTTGCAGTGGATGATTTGTGCTGACTTGATGGGGCAGAACTGATTGCAGACTGTGACACATAGTGCAGGTGTTCATGCCTGAGCATTAGTATTAAAGTGAAGGAATGTTGCCAACAGGCGGGACAGGAAAGCTGTCTGTGTACAGCAATCCAGAGTTACAACGATGGACAAGACCTAGGGCTATTTACTGGCCATTTAATCTACAAACCTGCATATCTTGGGAGAAATCTGGAGAGCCTGGAGAAAAGTCACGTAGTCACAAGGAGAACGTACAAACTCCACACAGAGACCACCCGTAGTCGGAATAGAACCGGGGTCTCTGGTGCTGCGAGGCTGTTACTACATCTCATGTGTGCATCATGTGACTTTGTGTGCACACACATGCAAATGTAAAGTTTAAATTATGTACCACATTGTCCAATGATAATGAGGTAAAATGTGAATGTTCACCGCTCTTTGGATAGTTCTGTTGCAATTTCTGAATTTGAATTGCATGATCTTTGCAAAACTAGATGTTATAGTTTGTGGTTGGTCCAAATAGCAGGAGGCTTTGTTGAAGAAGCAGTTGCTCATATTTTGAGCTTGATACAAAAAACTGCAAAGTTAATCCACCATTTACATGTAATTATATATTTTTTAAGTAATTGGAAAGCTCAGTGTTTTTACCTTAAAGATGTTTCTCACTTTCTTGACCCGGCTGTGGACTTGGAAGTAAGCATTTGCAGAGAGCTTGTTTAGTTGACAAAATGTAATGTTGTAAAGCCAGTACGAAAGCTGTAGTGAATTTAATTCTGTAATTTAATTTGAGTTCTTTAAAATGATAGTGTAAAAAATTTTCATTGAGTGTGGAGCACAGAATTAGCTTGAATCCTCATGGATATTTATGCAAGACAAATTTGTATCTAATGCTACACAGAGGGTGAGGCCAGGGATTATGAGAAGTGTTTTTAAAAGGACTGTGGAACATGGAATGCTTTGCCATTGAATGATAGCATCTATTAAAGTTAATGGAATAGAATTACTTGAAATAAATGCCAGCAGAAAGATGATGGGCCAAATCACCACCATCTCTAGTGTTAACTATTGCCTGATTCATAATAAATGGTATCTTCTCTTTGTACAGTTGAAATTACTGAGGCAAAATTGGGTTCATGCCTATTAAAGCTCTTTTCAATGCCTTCCCCTCAAATCTTAGATACGTCGATAAGTGCAAGCAGCAACATCTGCATTCTTTGGTCAGGTGGAATATTGATCTGCTGCATTAGTTTGTGGCAGATAGTTGTTACGAGGGGCCATATGGAAGACTAGTCCAGGTAGAGGCAGAGCGATTCTGGCAACTCTGTTTCAGTCTGGGCCAGTGAATCCTGAACCATACATGAAGTGAGGGCACGGTACCCATTCAGTCTCTTTATGCTTCTGCATTGCTTTTAGAGACGTTTCACTGGACTGATGGTCTTATGAGGAAATGTAGGACAGACCATGCTTGGAGACTTTGGATTTTAGAAGAATAAGCCTGGACTTGATTGAAACCCAGACTCGTGAGGGGTTTTGACAGGGAGATATATTCTCGCTGTGGAGGAAGCCAGAACTAGGGGGTGAAAGGTCATCAGAGACAGGTAGGAGTTTGGAGTTGAGGTCAGCCTTGATATTCTTGAAAATGGAAAAGCTTCAAGGGGCTGAATTGGCTAATTCTGCTCAGAACGTGTTAACGGAGTGTGATGTACATCCTTTTCTGATATTTATTAGCTCCCCATTGTCACTTGCTGTGAATGTAGCAGTGACTCTGAATTTAACAAAGCACTGGCTAATTATACTAGGAAGATATTAATTCAAGTTCCGCACATTATCCCAAGCAATACAGGAAATATGTTTTCTTCTGTAGTAAAGCACCCTCCTCATTGTACTACACTTCCATGAGTGTACCATGTTTACAATGCATGCAGTAAAGTAGATAACTGCTTGGCACCAGACAGCACGATACGGGGCATCTGATAGCAGGGACAATATTGTAATACTTTATAACTGTCACCACAAACATAAAGGGACATTACAACAAGTCTGTTTGCACCCTGAGGTTCATCTGCAGCGTTGGTTATTTTGAGTAACTTTGTGAGCCTGTTGTGGAAGATCAGCATGGAATGATATACTCTTGCCTGGTGAACAGTGAATATAGCTGGATGTGGTTTGGGGAAATAAGGTGATATCAAATTGTAGTTGGTGTCAATTCTTAGTTTAGTGTCGTTTATTATCATGTGTCCTGACAGAAACCATGGGTCTGCCAGGACAGTTCTGTTTGTGGATTTTGGGAAGGAGATAGAAGTGGGCATTTTGATTAGTATGGACGGGTTTGGTCAGTTGACCTGTTTCTGTGCTACGTGACTCTAGAACAGTGCTTTGTTTAGTTTAGAGATACAGCACGGAAACAGGCCCTTCAGCCCACTGAGTCCGCACCGACCAGCGATCCCACTTCTCCTATACACACCAGGACAAGTTTTACATTATTTTTATTCTAAGCCAATTAACCTACAAACCTGTACATCTTTGGAGTGTGGGAGGAAACCGAAGATCTCGGAGGAAACCCACATGGTAATGGGGAGAATGTACAAACTCCGTACAGACAAGCACCCATAGTCAGGATCGAACCCGGGTCTCTGGTGCTGTAAGGCAGAAGCTCTACCGCTACGGCAACGTGACGCCCTTAATGAGAGATTATTAGTGAAAGAATAGTCATTAAGAGTTTATTTTATGTAAGCTTTTCCATTTGATTGAACAGCTCACTTTCTTGTTGATCTGTTATTTTAACTTGGTTTACTGAGCCTTCTAAACATATATCAGTAGTGATACTAGTGATGGCATATTTTATTATCCATGTGAAATCTCACTTACAGGTAATACCATCAATAATTATTTTGTTTCATTGTTAATGATTTCACTATAGAGTTCTGTGCTTACTTTGCTGTTCCCTTCAAGCCCACTCTGCTCTTAATTTGCATCCATTTGTTCAGAAGCTAAGTTGTCCCTCCAGTTTCCAGTTTCCAATAACTTATGACTCAACAATTGAATAGAAAGTTCCAATGTGGTTCATTTCCTTTACAATACAATACGATACACTAGAACTGTAATTATCCTGGGGGGGGGGGTGGGGGGGGTGGAGGGGGTCGCCACTGGAAAAAAAGATCTCCTGTGTCGTTCTGTGTTGCAAGAAACACTGCAACAAATACTGATGTGGCTGGACTGTTTGCTTAGGAACCATCACGGATATTAATGGTTTTGGGAGGCGAGGGAAGAATGGGGCAGAATTCACAGCAAAAATATTGGAAAATGTTGCTGTGTCTCCAGTTTCAGTACAGAATGCACTAATGGCTTTCTCTGTCCTAATTTATTGTACAGGTCCGGGTTGAGGAACTGGAAGAGGAGCTGGATGCAGAGCGAGCTATGAGAGCCAAGGTATGTGTTCACTGGACTTGGATAGCTCTTTAACTTTTTGTTATTAGAAACATAGAAAATAGGTGCAGCAGTAGGTCATTCGGCCCATTGAGCCAGTACCGCCATTTAATATGATCATGGCTGATTATCCAAAATCAGTAGCGTGTTCCTCCTTTTTCCCCATAACCCTCGATTCCCTTGAAAATATTGCAATTAATGAGAATAAATGTTGTAAAATGACAGTGAAAGGTCTCTGTACGCCCCAGTCCTGCGTAGTTACACAAGAACGCAAGAGGACTGGAGCAGGACTGGGGCCCTGCCCCCTCAAAATAAACAACCATCAACAACTTATCGAGATCAAAATAATGTGTGTTTTTCTAATTCCTTTTAATGCTACAAAATATTTCAAGGCATTTCACAAGTGTTATTAACTTTGCACCAAGCCACGTCTAAGGGTTGACGGCCAAATGGTTGGTTGGTGGTTGGCTTCCAGGGTTCTTTTGGAGGAAGGGAAGATCTGGGTCAAAGGTCTTGGAAAGAAAGAGTAAAGGATAATTGTTTGTGCCACATTAATGGAAACTTCTCTGATGGTTCGCTGATGAGTTGAACTAATTAAAAAGATAATTACAAGACAACAGGCTGGTGTTTAAAACCATAGAGTGTGTCTCTATAATTCTCAATCCCTAAAGAATTGTGGAGGCGAACTTATCAGGAGTATTTAAAGTGAGGTGGATAGATTTTTTAAAAGATTGTAGAATTGAGCAATATGGGGATCCAGCACAGGCTGAGCCATGATCATATTAAAAGACGGGACAGGCTTGAGGTGGCAGGTGGCCTTATCCTGCTCCAGTCCTCTTATGTTCTTGTGTAATTGCACAGGACTGGTGTGGCACGGTGGCACAGCGGTAGAGTTGCTGCCTTACAGCGCCAGAGACCCGGGTTCGATCCTGACTACGGGTGCTGTCTATACGGAGTTTGAACATTCTCCCTGTGACCTGATGGGTTTTCTCCGGGTGCTCCTGTTTCCTCCCACACTCCAAAGATGTACAGGTTTATAGGTAAATTGGCTTGGTAAAATTGTAAATCATCCCCAATGTGTGTAGGATAGTGTTGGTGTGCGGGGATTGCTGCTCTGCACGGACTCGGTGGGCCGAAGGGCCTGTTTCCACACTGTGTCTCTAGACTAAACTAAACTAAACTAAAAGCTACAGAACAGTGCCCCTGGTTCATTGTCGACCTGCTCGAAATTAGTTCTTCTGAAGAGATGGTGGTGAGGATATTATATGTGGCATTGGCAGATCAGAATTGCAATCTTCCCATTCCTCTTGAAGCAACAAGATTCAGGCTACTCTATTCCTTAAAAATGATCAGCCATTCATTTAGATCAAGGCAACCATTCAGTTGAATCACTTTCTCAATTATAAGCTCTTTCCAGTGCCCCATCCAGGCTGATGTATGATAAGTAAGCAATGCTGAATTATTTTAAAGAACTATTGCTTAGTTTGGTTCCGTATAAAGACACAGCATGGAAACAGACCCTACAGCCCACCGAGTCCGCACCAATCAGCAGTCCCCTCACGTTAACACTATCCTACACACACTAGGGACAATTTACATTTACACCAAGCCAATTAACCTACAAACCTGGATGTCTTTCGGTTGTGGGAGGAAACCGAAACCCCATGCGGTCACGGGGAGATCCTCCAAACTCCACACAGACAGCACCCATAATCAGGATCGTACCTGGGTCCCTGGCACTGTAAGACAGCAGCTTTACCGCTGCACCATCCTGCCGCACCCTTCTAGGACCATACAATTATTATTGCCTTGGAACCTTCAGTCACGTAACTCTGGAGGAAGAACAACTGCATTAAATGTTAAATTAATTCAGCTGTTTGTAGGAATCAATGTAAATTTAATAATATTATTGAAGCTTGTTCATATTGAGTAGTGTCCATACATTGGGTGATTTGACCTGGGGACAGCCTGTACTTGCTTTTACATGGGAGAGTACTGGAAGCAACTTATACCTTACCCCGCAGTAAGGGTCCCGATGCTGCTCGTTCACAATATAAGGGGGTTGCCGGTATTCTGCATGTACCTCATTTATATTCTTTGTGTGGATCATGTGCACCAGCATAGCTGTGTGTAGACGAGAGCTGGCCACTTGCACTCATTCCAATCTTGTGACTGCATCTGTGACATGATCATAGATGTACAGTGGTTCAGAAGTCACTGAGTATAGAAGTTGGGAGGTCATGTTGCAGTTGTATAAGACGTTGATGAGACCACATTTAGAATATTGCATTCAGTACTGGGCATCATGTTATAGGAAGGATGTTGTCAAGCTGGAAAGGGCACAGAGAAGATTTACGAGGATGCTGCCAGGACTCAAGGGTCTGAGCTTTAGGGCGAGGTTGAGTAGGCTGGGACACTATTCCTTGGAGCGCAGGAG
>CM076001.1:354800-425286 GCA_038087875.1 Malacoraja senta | reverse complement strand
ATTGAATTATTTCTTACTTAACATCACTAATTCTTAACATTAACTTTTAATTTCAAAGACAGTTAAAAAAAAAAATTGTAGTCATCATTGACAGCTTAGATCGGACCAGCTGTGTGTGTGTGTGGGGGGGGGTCATCCCCTGAATTCCATAGAGCTGCCAACAGCTTTCGTGCATGAGACGCTGACGCTTTATTTCCAGAACATTCTGAACTCGTGACGCACGGATGCATTTCGCTCTCTGTCTCTCCCTCTCTCTCTCTCCCTCTCCCTCCCCATCTCTCTCTCCCCCTCTCTCTCCCTCTCCCCCTCTCTCCCTCTCTCCCTCTCCCCCTCTCTCTCTCTCTCCCCCTCCCTCTCTCTCTCCCCCCTCCCTCTCTCTCTCCCCCCTTCCTCTCCCCCACACCCCCCTGCCCTTCCCCACCCTCCCTCCACTAAACCACCATCCCCCTCCGCTCCACCCCTCCCCTACCCCCTTCCCTCCACCCCATCCTCTCCCCACCCTCCCCCCTTTCCCCCACACCTCTCCCCCTCCCTTCCCCCTCTCCCCCCTTCCCTTCCCCATCTCTCCCTCTCTCTCCCCCTCTCTCTCCTCCCCTCTCTCTCTCCTCCCATCTCTCTCACCCCTCCTCCCCCACCCTCCCCCCCTCACCCACCCTCCCTCTCCTCCTCCCCTCCACCCCCTCTCCCTCTGTCTCTTGCCCTTCTGTCTCTGCCCCTTTCTCTCTGTCTCTCCCCATTCTTTCTCTGCCCTCACTCTCTACCCCCCCTCCCTCTCTAGATGCGCCTGCGAGTTGGGGGCTATGTGTCAGTGGATAGGGCGGTTATGGGGTAAAAGGAGCAAATTAATAATATTAATATAATATCAAGGGGGGTAGTTAGTGTGTGTGACGCCGCATGGAGAAAATAAATTATCAGACTGTGTAGGTTGAAGAAGGGTGAAGAAGGCTCTCGACCCGAAAGGTCGCCTATTCCTTCGCTCCATAGATGCTGCCTCACCCGCTGAGTTTCTCCAGCATTTTTGTCAACCTTCGATTTTTCCAGCATCTGCAGTACTTTCTTATACAATAAATTATCAGTTATTCTAAGCAAACTTGACAATGGTGGTGTAGAAACCAAACTACTGAGAACAACCGCAGCAGAATCAAGTCCGTAGTGGATCTACTGACAGAATGTCAGCACACTCTGACACCAGTTTAGTCTCAAATATTTGCAGCATTTGATTGGTAATCAAGCTGCCTGTTGAGGGGCTGGGGCAGGTGTAGTGCAGATGAACCTGTGCGATGTGTAGAAAGGAACTGCAGATGCTGGTTTAACCAAAGATAGACACTAAGAGCTGGAGTAACTCAGTGGTTCAGACAGCATCTCTGGAGAAGAGGAATAGGTCGAGACCCTTCTTCCAACTATGTGCTGCCCTCTGTGCTGTGGGATTACTCTCCATTCCCCGACTCTGGGCAAGAGACTGGGCAAACATTACCCCTCATCCTCATGTACTCCACTCTTTCTATTTTATTGTACCTGTGATATCATCAACACTTCTCCCTTCCGCCCCCCCACCACACATACAATTCTACACACATAAGGCAAATTACAGTGGACAATCAAAACCTATGGACTTGCGTGTCTTTAGGATGAGAGTGAAGCTCACATTACCTGTAGGAAACTATAGGAGAATGTATAAACTCCACACACACACACACACTGACATACACACACACACACACACACACTGACATACACACACGCACACACTGTCATACACACACGTACACACTGACATACACACACGCACACACTGACATACACACACACACATATGGACACACACAGATGGACACACACACACACTGACATACACACACACACACACACACACTGACATACACACACACACACATATGGACACACACAGATGGACACACACACACTGACATACACACACACACTCACACACGCAGACACACACACACACACGCACACACGGACACACCCACACA
Organism: Malacoraja senta; assembly: GCA_038087875.1. Taxonomy (NCBI): domain Eukaryota; kingdom Metazoa; phylum Chordata; class Chondrichthyes; order Rajiformes; family Rajidae; genus Malacoraja; species Malacoraja senta. The sequence continues at coordinate 423,292 of CM076001.1, read as the reverse complement.
TGGACACACACACACACATGGACACACACACACACATGCACACACACACACTGACATACACACACACACACTCACACATGCACAGACACACACGCACACACGGACACACACACACTCAGACACACACACATGGACACGCACACACACATGGACACGCACACACACATGGACACACTCACACACGGACACACACATCAATGGACATGCACATACGGACATACACACACACAGACATGGACACACACATACAGACATACACACACGCTCACACACACACGGATACACACACACACACACGGACACACACACATGGACACACAGATGGACACACACACACACACGGACATACAGACGCACTTACACACACAACCACAAACACGGACATATGCTCCCACACACACATGGACATACACACACATGGACATACACACACACGCTCACACACACACGGACATACACAGACACTCACAAACACATGCACGGACATACACACATACGCTCTCACACACACACACGACCATACACACGCACACACAAACACGCACACACACACACATGGACATACATACACATGGACACACAAATACAGATATACACATACACACACACGGACACGCACATACGGACATGCAGACACACGCTCACACACACGGATACACCCACACATACACACGGACACACACACATGTACGGACACACACACACACACACACACACGGACATTAGAAACATATAAAATTATAAAAGGACTGGACAGGCTAGATGCAGGAAAAATGTTCCCAATGTTGGGCGAGTCCAGAACCAGGGGCCACGGTCTTAGAATAAAGGGGTCATTTAGGACTGAGGTGAGAAAAATCTTTTTCACCTAGAGTTGTGAATGTGTGGAATTTCCTGCCACAGAGGGCAGTGGAAGCCAAATCACTGGATGGATTTAAGAGAGAGTTAGATAGAGCTCATGGGGCTAGTGGAATCAAGAGATATGGGGAGAAGGCAGGCACGGGTTATTGATTGGGGATGATCAGCCATGATCGCAATGAATGGCGGTGCTGGCTCAAAGGGCCAAATGGCCTCCTCCTGCACCTATTTTCTATGTTTCTATGTTTGTATGACATACATACACATACGGACGCACACACATGGACACACACACACACAGGCACTCACAGACATGAACACACAGATGACACACACGGACACACACACACGCTCACGCACACACAGACATACAGACATGCTCACACACACACAAACACAGACATACGCTCCCACACACACCCACACATGGACATACACACACACGGACATACATACACACACACACACACGGACATACACACACACACTCACACACACACGCCCACACACATGGACATACACACACACATGGACACGCACACATGGACATACACACGCACACACAAACACAAACACACACACACATGGACATACATACACATGGACACATGGACACACACAAACACGGGCATACATACATACACACATGGACATACACACAATGCGTGCACACACATGGACACACACACGGACATACATACACACAGACATACACACATGGACACACACACACACACACATGGACGGACACACACACAGACATACATACACATGGATACTCACACACACGGACATACACACACATGGACATACACACATACATACACGTGCACACACACATACACACACAGACATACAAATGCACACACAGGCACACACACACACACACACACACACACACACACACACACAGACACACACACACACACACACACACAGACACACAGACACACACACACACACACACACACACACACACACATACACACACACACACACACACACACACTGTCACACACACACAGACACACACACACACACATACAGACACACACACACACACACACACAGACACACACACACACACACACACACACACACACACACACACACACACACACACACACACACACACACACACACACACACACACACACCCACACCCGGAGGTCACATATGAACCACTCTTGGGGGCAGCCTCACTACCAGCTCTGCTGTGGTGCTGCCTCTTTTTGGATCATAAATTTAGAGCAAATGATAGTTTGTCCACAAGAGTTCACCAAAGAAATATGGTAATGAGCTGAACGTTGCAGCAATGACCTGGGATACATTCTCTCCTGCGCAGGTGGAGAAGCAGCGAGCTGATCTAACCAGGGAGCTGGAGGACCTCACCGACAGACTGGAGGAGGCTGGCGGAGTCACCGCATCCCAGGTTAGAACAAGAGTTAATTTTCTTTGCTTGCTCTCTATTAACTATTGCTGCATTTGGTTTAATTCTGTAGTGAAATTAATCTTTCCCAGATGCAATGGGAAGGAAGGATTATCCATCTTGGGCAGAGACAGGGTGAACATGTTAATGTAGATGTATTTACTGGCCATTGCTTGTAAACTCCATCCTCTGAATGAACTGATGGTTTTTCAAGGATTTAAATCTCTGACAAGTTGGGCCGAAGGGCCTGTTTTCTATGCTGTATGATCCTGACAAAAACAGGGCTGTAATGCTGAGGCTTTATAAGGCGCTGGTCAGGCCGCATTGGGAGTATTGTGAGCAGTTTTGGGTCCCATATCTGAGGAAGGGTGTGCTAGCGCTGGCGAGGGCCAGAGGAGGTTTACGAGAATGATCCCAGTTGGTTAACATATGATGGGCGTTTGACAGCACTGGGCCTGTACTCGCTGGAGTTTAGAAGAATGAGGGGGGACCTCATTGAAACTTACTGAATAGTGAAAAGCACAGATAGAGTGGATGTGGAGAGGATGTTTCCACTAGTGGGAGAATCTAGGACCAGAGGCCATACATAGCCTCAGAATTAAAGGACGTTCCTTTAGGAAGGAGATGAGGAATTTCTTCAGTCAGAGGGTGGTGAATCTGTGGAATTCATTGCCACAGAAGGTTGTGGAGGCCAAGTCAATGGATATTTTTAAGGCAGAGATAGATAGATTATTGATTAGTACGGGTGCCAGGGGTGATGGGGAGAAGGCAGGAGAATGGGGTTAGGAGGGAGAGATGGATCAGCCTTAATTGAATGGCGGAGTAGACTTGAAGGGCCGAATGGCCTAATTCTATTCCTATCACTTATGAACTTATGACAAATTCTTATGTACTTCACAGATGGACAAAATCTCTCCATGATTCCTGATGCATTCATTTGCTTGTTAATAAACAAAAGCCAAAATATTATTTTGCATGCTTTCTGCATGCCTTACTCATCTTTTCATATGCTTCTACAAAAGCAATGTTATTCATTCAAAATCGTCCAGGAAAGTGAAATTAACCTAATGTCAGTGGTGAAAGAAAGCATTGGTTATTGCATGAAGTGGGTTGCCTCATTATATTTATACTTTTACCACTCAACCTGCTGGGAATAAAGATATTTCAGTACATTTTTTTGATTCTGACTTTAGCAAGGCATTTGATAAGGTTCCGCATGGTCGGCCGCTCTGGAAAGAAGTCGGTACATTTCATTAGTCTTTTTATAAACCAACTGGTGCAAACTACATCAGTGGTTACCTTGATACAGAATGATAATGAATATTTTGCATCCCACCTACTTTGGAAATTCCATTGAAGTCAAGAACAGATAAAGGGAGCATGGATTGAAATGTCACTGAAGAACAGACCTCCCTGCACCCACACCACCAAGCAAAGGACCCCTGATGGCATCAATGTTAGGAGTCTGCGTAAATCTTTTCTCTCCTGCCCAACAATAACAGCTCAGGTTATGCAGAGTTTCTGAAAAGAGAACCAGCGGTAGAGTTGCTGCCTTACAGCGCTTTCGGCGCCGGAGACCCGGGTTCCATCCCGACTATGGGTGCTGTCTGCACGGAGCTTGTACATTTGCCCCGTGATCACATGGGTTTTCTCCGGGATCTTCAGTTTCCTCCCACACTCCAAAGACGTACAGGTTTGTAGGTTAATTGGCTTGGTATTAATGTAAATTGTCCTTAGTGTGCGTAGGATTCTGTTTCAGCACGGACCAAAGGGACTGTTTCTGCACTGTATCTCTAAAAATTAAAAACGTTAAAAAAATTATAATTTTGGACATTCTGACATTAATATGTTGACATTAATATTGTAAAAAAGCATCAAGGAGGTCCACAGAATCATTATATTTAAGATTGACACAAAATGCTGGAGTAACTCAGGATCTCAGAGATGGCAGCATCTCTGGAGAGAAGGAATGGGTGACATTTCTGGTTGAGACCCTTATACAACATGAAAATAGAACACAAATTGTTATATTTTCTAGACTAGCTTGTCCTAATTATGTTTAAGGCCAAGATGTGATTCCTCGCTGTTAATTGTCTTGTTTTAACACCTTCCTCCTGGAGATCGAGATGAACAAGAAACGTGAGTCGGAACTGCAGCGTCTGCGGCGTGAGTTGGAGGAGGGCACTCAGCAGTCAGAGACCACGGCCGCCACTCTGCGCAAGAAGCACGTAGACACGGTGGTGGAGATCACCGAGCAGTACGAGAACCTACAGAGGCTGCGCGTGAAAGCAGAGAAAGAAAAGCAAAACATGAAACTGGAGCTGGACAACTTCAGCCTCACCATCGACAGTCTTCAAAAAAGCAAGGTATTCTGGCGAAACTGAGAAACTACCACAACTGTAGACGCAGCTATTCTGAGCAAAATAATAATAACCCAGTGAATCAGACAGCATCTCTGGAGGACATGGACAGGTGATATGAACGTTGATTTCACCAAGTTTAGGTAACATCTCTCTCCCCCTCTCCCATTTTACCTCCTCTCTTCCCTGTGCCCCACCCAAGTGCACACCCATTTCCACCTACATCCCTCCTCCACTTTCACACTTCATTCCTCTTCTCTCCCTATCTTACACCTGTTTGACACCAATCAAAACCTCCTCACCTGTTTCCACCTATCACTTACCACACCTTGTCTCCACCTCTTTTCCAACTTTCTCCTCCCTACTACAGTTAGTCTGAAGGGACCCAACCTGAAACATCACCTATCCATGTCCACCAGCGATGCTGCCTGGCCCGTTGAGTTAATGCAACACTTTTTGTTTTGCGCAATGTTTTATGGTCACTATTTTGAAAATTGGTGAAATACTTAATGTAGCAATGTTACAAAATTTTGAGATTTAAAAAATCAAGTCTGCAATTTATCCCATCAGATAAAGCATAAAAAGAAGTTTAATTTGACACTTAATTCACTTTCATATCTTCAGTATTAAAAAAGTTATGGCCATTATCATACTCAGAAATTAGCATCTAGTTCCCTATTGCTTTTCCATTGACTTAACACAAAAGCTGTGATCGAGGACAGTTAAAAGCCCATAACTTTCTTAAAAATTATGGTAACTGAATTAATTTTCAGGTATTATAGATTGAAGCATTCTGAAACAAATATGAAACAATCTTACTTCGAAGACATGAAAGTAAAGCATATAATTAGTTAGTTACCTAATTGTAGCTAATTACAAAATTCAATTACTAGATCTAAACATCTATCAATTTCTTAAGAATAGATTAACATTTTTAAATAGCCTAAGTGTCCAAATAACATTCACACAATAATTCACAATATAACATAATTTTTAAATCTAATTTTCATGAATTTACAGGCCAAATGGAAGGAATTGAATGTTTAATACCTGTAAATTAATGGGGATTTAATTCATCTTGCGAGTGAGAATTTCTGGAACGCGATCTTTTGGAACGTTCATTTGCGGTGAATTTAACCCCGTATTGGCATGAAAAATACTGCCGTTAATTCGGGGAATAAAATCACCGTGTCGCATGACAAAATGTGAATTAAAGGCTTCTTAAGAAGCACTTTTATACATTTAAAGAAAGCACTTTCGTTTACCTGTCCATTGTGTGAAATCCGTCCCCGTTATTGGCGTTGACGCTTCAGGAGCTGCTTTTAAAATGACTGTAGCGCTGACATTGACGATTTAATAATTAAAAAAAATTCACAAAACGCGGGTAGGAACGATTTTGTCAGCGAAGTTTTGTACTCCAACAAAATATTTCCAGGACAAGGAAGGAAAAACCGCGTTTTAACCCCGCCCCCCCCTTAAAGGCGCCAAAATCGCGCACACGGCCAGTGGCAGAATTACAGCGCGACTGAAGGTAAGTTTTGTAACATACCTACTTAATGCATTAGTTATTGATGATCATCAGTTTAAAAGTATTTCCATTTTGGAAATAATTGTCTTTTTGGAAAGAGCATAGCCAATAAGCTGAAAATGGGATTTGCTGTTAGACAAGGTCTATTTAAATATCTCTTGTGAAGCAGCATTAGTTCTTCTACTGGTGATCTATGCTTTGAATGTGCTCCAGATGTAACATTAGCCTTTGGTCTTTTGGTGCCCAGAGTGAAGTGAACATTGATATTGGTGCAATCTGAGTTGCATGGCAGGATAGTCAACATTTGACCTTGTGCGCCAGGGTTCTCCCACATAGCAGAGCGAGGAAAGAGACTGCCCACTGTGAGATTGAGATAAATGGCAATAACATACGCTATTAACCTCTGGTAGACACAAAATGCTGGAGTAACTCAGCAGGACAGGCAGCATCTCTGGAGAGAAGGAATTGGTGATGTTTCGGGTCGAGAACCGATTGATGTCAGGGGAGTGCTTGGGACGGAGATAGAACTTTCTCCGACTACATTCGATCTCTGTCCCGCCCACTCCCCTGACATCAGTCTGAAGAAGGGACTCAACCCAAAAACGTCACCCATTCCTTCTCTCCAGAGATGTTGCCTGTCCCGCTGAGTTACTCCAGCATTTTGTGTCTACCTTTGATTTAAACCAGCATCTGCAGTTCTTTCCTACACTATTAACCACCTTATGGTCCGTTATAATGAGGGTTCACTGTACTTCAATTAAATCATTTAATCTTCATTCCAAAAAATACATCATCTGGTTCATCTTCCACTGTATGTATAATTTTCTAGCTCAGAGAGCATATTTTTTAACACTTTCACATCCTGCCTATGTGGTGGTAACCAGACCTGCACACAGTACAGTTGCAGTTTAATTTGTATATTGCCTGCTCTAGTATTCTATACCCATTACATCTTAATCAGGTAATCCACCATTTTGTGGACCTGCATGCCAAGATTCCACGCTTCCTCTGCATATCTCAGTATCCTAATGTGTAGGAAGGAACTGGTTTAAATGGAAGATAGACACAAAATGCTGGAGTATCTCAGCGTGACAGGCAGCTTCTCTGGAGAGAAGGAATGGGTGACGTTGCGGGTTGAGACCCAGGTCGAGTCTAAAGAAGGGTCTCGACCCGAAACGTCATCCATTCCTTCTCAGTATCCTAACATCCATTGCATATTTGATTGCATTGAAAATGAGCGGGTATGTTTTTTTAGACAGACAATGGACAATAGACAATAGACAATAGGCGCAGGAGTGGGCCATTTGGCCCTTCGAGCCAGCACCGCCATTCAATGTGATCATGGCTGATCAACGCCAATCATTACCCCGTTCCTGCCTTCTCCCCATATCCCCTGACTCCGCTATCTTTAAGTGCCCTATCTATCTCTCTCTTGAAGGTATCCAGAGCACCGCCCTCCACCGCCCTCTGAGGCAGAGAATTCCACAGACTCACAACTCTCTGCGAGAAAAAGTGTTTCCTCGTCTCTGTTCTAAATGGCTTACCCCTTATTCTTAAAATGTGGCCCCTGCTTCTGGACTCCCCCAACATCGGGAACATGTTTCCTGCCTCTAGCATGCCCAAACCCTTAACAATCTTATATGTTTCAATAAGATCTCCTCTCATCCTTCTAAACTCCAGAGTATACAAGCCCAGCCGCTCCATTCTCTCAGCATATCACAGTCCCGCCATGCCAGGAATTAACCTTGTATACCTACGCTGCACTCCCTCATAGCAAGAATGTCCTTCCTCAAATTAGGGGACGAAAACTGCACACAATACTCCAGGTGTGGTCTCACTGGGGCTCTACAACTGCAGAAAGACCTCCTTGCTCCTATACTCGACTCCTCTTGTTATAAAGGCCAACATGCCATTCCCTTTCTTCACTGCCTGCTGTACCTGCATGCTTACTTTCAGAGACTGCCACAAGGACCCCCAGATCCCGTTGTACTTCCCCTTTTCCCAACTTGATGCCATTTAGATAGTAATCTGCCTTCCTGTTTTTGATAGCAAAGTGGATAACCTTATTATATTAGATCCACATTAAACTTCATCTGCCATGCATTTGCCCACTCCCCCAACCTGTCCAAGTCACCCTGCATTCTCATAGCATCCTCCTCACAGTTCACACTGCCACCCAGCTTTGTGTTATCTGCAAATTTGCTAATGTTACTTTGAATCCCTTCATCCAAAACATTGATGTATATTGTAAATAGCTGCGGTCCCAGCACTGAGCCTTGCGGTACCCCACTAGTCACTGCCTGCCATTCTGAAAGGGACCCGTTAATCCCTACTCTTTGTTTCCTGTCTGCCAAACAATTTTCTATCCATGTCAACACTCTACCCCCAATACCATGTGCCCTAATTTTGCCCACTAATCGCCTACGTGGGACCTTATCAAATGCTTTCTGAAAGTCCATGTACACTACATCCACTGACTCTCCCTTGTCCATTTTCCTAGTTACATCCTCAAAATATTCCAGAAGATTAATCAAGCATGATTTCCCCTTTGTAAATCCATGCTGACTCGGACCAATCCTGTTACTGCTATCCAAATGTGTGGCTATTTCATCTTTTATAATTGACTCCAGCATCTTCCCCACCACCGATGTCAGGCTAACTGGTCTATATTTCCCTGTTTTCTCTCTCCCGCCTTTCTTAAAAAGTGGGATAACATTAGCTACCCTCCAATCCACAGGAACTGATCCTGAATCTACAGAACATTGGAAAATTATCACCAATGCATCCACGATTTCTAGAGCCACTTCCTTAAGTACCCTGGGATGCAGACCATCAGGCCCTGGGGATTTATCAGCCTTCAGTCCCATCAGTCTACCCAACACCATTTCCTGCCTGATGTGGATTCCCTTCAGTTGCTCCGTCACCCCAGATCCTCTGGCCACTTCTATATCAGGAAGATTGTTTGTGTCCTCCTTAGTGAAGACGGATACAAAGTACCTGTTCAACTCATCTGGCATTTCCTTGTTCCCCATAATAAATCACCTTTTTCGGTCTTCAAGTGTCCAACTTTGGTCTTAACGAATTGTTTCCTCTTCACATACCTAAAGAAGCTTTTACTCTCCTCCTTTATATTCTTGGCTAGCTCACCTTCGTACCTCATCTTTTCTCCCCCTATTGTCTTTTTAGTTATCTTCTGTTGCTCTTTAAACATTACCCAATCCTCTTGCTTCCCGCTCATCTTTGTTACGTTGTACTTCTTCTTGTCTTTTATTCTTATACTGTCTCTGACGTCCATTGTCAGCCACGGTCGCCCCTTACTCCCCTTGGAATCTTTCTTTCTCCTAGGAATGAACTGATCCTGCACCTTCTGTATTATTCCTAGAAATACCTGTCATTGTTGTTCAACAGAGGCTGGTGAGTGCCTGGATTGCACTGCCCGGAATGGTGGTTGATGCAGATACATTAGTGACTTTTAAAAGACTTCTGGATAGATATATGCAGGGAATGGAGGGATACATGCTGTGTAGGTTATGTGCAGGTAGATAACTGAAGGTCTTGGCATCATGTCTGGCACAAACATGGTGGGCCAAAGGGCCTATTTTTGTGCCTATGTTCTGTAGATCTTTAAAGTATGTCAGGCCCTTCTACCCAAAATATCCTGCAGAACATGATGCCAGGTTAAGCTAATCTCCCCTGCCTGCAGGTGATCCTTTTCCTTCCATTCCTTGCAAATTCGTGCCAATGTAAAAGCCTCGTAAACGCCACTATCGTATCTGCCTCTACCACCTAGCTCCTTCCAGCACCCACCTCTTACTCCGCATATTTCCTTTCAACTTTTTCCCTCTCCCGTGTCTACCCTCTTATAATTTGATATACTCAAAAAGGTTGATCTCTCCTCAACCTTCGAAATTCCAGAGAAAACCATCCAAGTTTGCCCTACCTCTCCTTATAACTAGCACCCTCAAATCCAGGCAACATTCTGGTAAACCTTTCCTGCATGCCCGCCAAAGCCTTCACATCCTTCCTGTAATGGAGTGACCAGAACTGCACTTAATGCTCCAAACGCGGCCCAACCAATGTCTGGAAGATCATTCCTTTTGGTGCATCTATGTTTAATCATAGTGATAACATTCACTAGAATTAGCAATGTAAGTGCTTTCTCTTTAATAGCTCTCTCAAAAATCATATTTGTTGTGTATTGGTCACTGAGGAGCACAGAATCCAGGCAGTCCCTAAAGCTTTGTAATGTCCTTCTGTGTCCAGATGGCCAGTGATGCACAGATTCGAAAGCTCGAAGACCTGCTGCTGGAAGCCACTTCCCGAAATGAGGATTTGCAGCGCTCACTCACTGAACAGAGCCTCGGCAAAACCAGACTGGCAGGTGAGGAAGAAGGGGTTGTTACAGTGGAGCCACAATTCTTTGAGTAGACCCTATTCAAAGGGCAAGTCGGCAGTAAATCATAATGCATACAGCATGGAAACACGCTTCAGCCCAACCTGTCCATTCACCAGGATGCCCATCTACTTTATTCCCTTCTGCCTACATTTGAGCCAGATCCCTCTAAACCTTTTGTTTCAAAGTATCTGTTCAAATATCCCTTAAATCATGTTATGGTACCTGCCTCAACCACTTCATCTGGTAGCTTGTTCCATACACCTACTGCCCTGTGTGTGAACAATCTTTTTGTGTCTTAGTGCACATTTTAAGCCTGTTAACAATTTGAGGTGGAGTTTCTACTTTGGCTCATAACTCAGGGTCTCAATAACATTCTTAGGATCAAAAATATAAAGTGCTTACCAGCCAATATATTCTTTGGCAGCATAATATATATTTTTTCTCTTTTAACAGGTTTTCTTGATGCATTTAAGTTCCGTTTCATTCACTCAGCCAAAAGTCGATTTATTATGAAAAGCTTGCACATTTTTAAATCTATGGGTGTATCTAAAAATTACTGAACATTACTGCAGAAATATTTAATTTGTGTACCCGAAACCTTTTTTGAAATTAAGTAATTGTTGGTACATAAAATGTTTCACTGAGAGAGTGGTAAGTACCTGAAACACTCAGCCTGAAAAAGTGGTTGACAACATCTTGGAAATATCTAGGCTTGAATGGCCCAGGTATTGAAGGCTAGAGCCAAGTGCAAGGAGATGAGATTCATACAGATGGGTGCCCACTGGCCATAGACTTGGTGGGCTGAATGGCCTGTTTCCATGCTGTATGACTCTGACTCTATATACCTATGAATGGCCTGTGGCTATAACAATAATTCCAATGTAAATAATCTCATTGAATCAGCACCATCAGGAGAATTCCATACTTTTGTGCTCCACATGACAAATATAAACAAATTCATTTTTGTATCGACATAACAGATCAATGGACAAGGAAACACAGCTGTGTATAAAATTCCATGATGCCAGCAGATGACAATGGCATCACTACTGGTCTCCACAAGTAAAACCTATATCCTCTATCTCCAATGACCAGAAGAAGCTTGCTGGTTTGCCGAAGCGATATCTGGTGCTCCCTTTGTTTCACAAGAGTAAGGAGAGAATGGATGAATTGGATGTGAATCTGATTGCTCACATCTATATTTTAGTCTAACAACTTCCAAATGGTCATTGGGATTTTGCCAACTTCCTATGTTGCTTTGCTGCCCAGTTCCACCTAGGCTTGTCCTTTGCTAAATCCTGGCCTAAAATAATTGGAGTTGGTATTGTTTCTTTTGGCATTGGCTCTTGGCTCAGTCTCTCTTGGCCTGGCCATAAATTTGCTACTGACTCAGCCCCGGCCCAACAACAGCAGCAGCATGCAATGATATGTTTTGCTTTGGGGAACAATTTTAATATTTTAAGTTCCTATGTCATAATTTATAAATCACACCCATGTACATGTTGGTTGTACTTGGTTCCATGTCCAATGTTTGATGGGTTCCACCTGGATAATAGTGATGCATTGCAGTTGTTCTTGCCTCTGTTGTATTGGAAACACACTGTCAGACATAAGAACAAAAACATATTTAATGTGCCAAGACATACCTGTTGTCAGAACTGAAAACAATAGTTGTATGTGTTCAATTTAATGAGGTTAGTGGGAGAAAATATGAAGAGAAGAGGGTGGAGAGTATGCAAGTATGCAGATGATCCAACGGTGATTGGCCTCATCAGCGACAACGATGAGTCGGCCTATAGGGAGGAGGTCCAGCTCCTAGCAGCATGGTGCGCTGACAACAACCTGGCCCTTAACTCCAAGAAAACCAAGGAGCTCATTGTGGACTGCAGGAGGTCTAGGGGCTGCACGCACACCCCCATCCACATTAACGGGACGGAGGTGGAACGTGTTTCCAGCTTCAGGTTTCTGGGGGTCAACATCTCTGATGACCTCTCTTGGACCCACAATACATCAACACTGGTCAAGAAGGCTCACCAGCGTCTCTTCTTCCTGAGTAGACTAAAGAAGGTCCATCTGTCTCCTCAGATTCTGGTGAACTTCTACCGCTGCACCATCGAGAGCATCCTTACCAACTGCATCACAGTATGGTATGGCAACTGCTCTGTCTCTGACCGGAAAGCACTGCAGAGGGTGGTGAAAGCCGCACAACGCATCACCGATTCCTCACTCCCCTCCATTGAGTCTGTCCAAAGCAAGCGATGTCTGCGAAGGGCGCACAGCATCGTCATGGACTGCTCTCACCCCAGCCACAGACTGTTTACCCACCTCCCATCCGGGAGGCGCTACAGGTCCCTCCGTTGCCGAACCAGCAGGTTCAGGAACAGCTTCTTCCCTGCGGCTGTTACACTACTGAACTCTGCACCTCGGTCGAGGCCCCTCTTCAGACAGAAAGAGTGGGCAAATAGAAATGACAGAAGAATGTGTGAAGCTAAGATAATGAAAGGAAGTGGAAGCATGAGAGAAGGTTTAAAAATTGAGGGAATTGGAGTAGTAAAGGTAACCAAAGTCCTGAAAATACCAGGGGAAGTGTATGGCTAAATTCACATTATTTTGATTATGATTTGGGTATTATGAAATAGACGGCACAGTGGCACAGCTGGTAGAGCTAGGTAGAGCTATTGTTTCAAAATGGCAGAGACCCAGGTTCGATCCTGACATCTGGTGCTGACTGTGTGGAGTTTGCATGTTCTCCCTGCGACCATGTTTCCTCCAAGTATTCCGGTTTCCTCCGACACCCCAAGGATGTAGTTTATAGGTTAATTGGCCTCTGTAAAATTGCTCCTTATGTGTATGGAGTGGACCAAGGTGGGATAACATAGGACTAGTGTGAGCGGGTGACCGATGTTCAGCGTGTACTCTGAAGAAGGGTTTCGGCCCGAAACGTTGCCTATTTCCTTCGCTCCATAGATGCTGCTGCACCCGCTGAGTTTCTCCAGCATTTTTGTGTACCTTCGATTTTCCAGCATCTGCAGTTCCTTCTTTAACTCGTGTACTCGATGGGCCGAAGAGCCTGCTTCCATTCTTTCATTCATTCATTCAATATTTATTGTTTCAGCTGAAAATAACGACTTGACTCACCAGCTGGAAGAGGCGGAGAACAAAATAGGTCAATTGAACAGGTTAAAGATGATCCTGACGTCACAGGTTGAAGAATTGAAAAGGCAGATTGATGAAGAATCAAAGGTAATTAATGGATTGGGAATAATGAATAGACTTATTGATTATCTTAATATCTCTTGATCCAATCAGTAAAAACTGTGATTCCTGTATTTTTCTACTCTACCCAGGCATGTGAATTGATACATAGAGAGGTCAGATCATTTAATGTGATATGACTTTTTTATTAAAGCAGATTGTGACCTGCCTGAGTGAAGGTTATTGCTGCTTAATATCACTAAATTTCACTTTTACATACAGTTCAAAGCATTCAAAATGATTTATGTCAAAACCATCTGCAACTACTTTCAAATGTTCTAATGTGTAGGATGAAACTGCAGATGCTAGTTTAAACGGAAGATAAACACAAAATGCTGGAGTAACTCAGCGGGACAGGCAGCATCTCTGGAGAAGGAATGGTTGACATTTTGGGTCGTGGCCCTTCTTTAGACCGAAACGTCACACTCTCTCCAGAGATACTGCCTGTCCCGCTGAGTTATTCCAGCTTTTTGTGTATATCAAGAGTTCTAATCTCATGTTCTGTGTGTTTTGACATATGTCATAATTGTGAGTCAATGGAACCTGCATGATATCAGATGCTGACCAGGTGAGATGACACATTCAGTGTTGTGTCTCCATGCAGCTTATTCATTATATTGTAATTTCCTGGTGCTATAGGGTTAAGAGCAAATATGCTTTGATTTTATGCCATAGCATTGCAATTGATTGCCCAGACTTAGTAGCATGAGAGGTTTACCCCTTCCTCTCCCAGTCAGAGCCATTTCAAGGCTTCTGTTGACAAGTAATGGACTTTAATCGTATCCTGTGATTAGGACAGATTTAGGCAGGTACATGGATAGGAAAGATTGAGAGCGATACGCGCCAAATGCGGGCAGGTGGGACTAGCATAGTTCGGGCATAGTGGGACTAGTGTAGGTGGGAGATATTTGCCGGTGTGGGCAAATTGGGCCAAAGGGCCTGTTTCCACACTGTATGAGTGTATGACACTAAATGTTACTGACTAGACAGTACTGCAAAAAGCCAGAGGCACTCAGTAGGTGAAATGGCTGTTTCGCTGTTAATATGTTTCTGTTTTGGAGAGCTTTTTATTATTAATTTCATCTCAGATAGAAACCTTTATTTCAGTTGTTGATTAACTTAAAATATATATGCATCTATGCTCTGGGTAGGCAATGGAACAGTGGGAAGCTTATAATTGCAAGGTTGATTGCTAAATTAACAATTAAGATATTTAAGTGAGGGAAATGGTCAGATGCAGGTAGTTTGTTCACATGTGGAGCTAGTGGTACAGGTGGTCTATGCATGGCCTGCATACACGTACCAGCCAGGGGTTGGTCCTGATATCAGCGCCGAGCAGCTGCAACTATACAACTGGTCATCCAGCACTAGCATCTTGTCTTCCATCAACATTCTCCTTCCTGGGACACATCCTGAGTGCCAAGTGAGAGATGCCAGAGGAAAAACAGGGTTGTGTCTGTTGTGACTCCAAGATAACGTGGGCAGTTAACAAGGATCTTTTTAATCGGCTGAAGGTGCTTTGTGAAGGTGAGCAGACGCCCTTTCAAAAAACTGCTGGAGGAACACTGTGGGTCAGGCAGCATCTTATGGTTTAGTTCAGAGATACAGCATGGAAACAGGCCTTTCGGCCAACCTAGTCCATGCAGACCACTGATCACCCCGCACACTAGATCATCCATGTTAGCCCACTTTTGCATCCTACACAATAGGGACATTTTACAGAAGCTGATTAACCTACAAACCTGCACATCTTTGGAATGTGGGAGGAAACCGGAGCACCCGGAGAAAACCCTTGTGGTCACAGGGAGAACATACAAACGCCACACAGGCAGCACCCATAGTCAGGATCGAACTCGGGGCTCTGGTGTTGTGAGGTAGCAGCTGCGCCATCGTGCCACCCTCTGTGAAGGGAAATGGACAGATGTCTGAAGGGTCTCAACCCGTATGTTATCTGTCAGTCTGAAGCATGTCTGAACATGAGATACTGTCTGCCCATTTCCCTCCACAAATGCTGCCTGATTTGCTGTGTACCTGCAGCAGTTAGTTTATTGCTTAGGATTCCAGTTGCTGCAGTTTTTTGTGTCTCTGAGCAGATTCTTTATTTCGGGCCTCGCTTTTATTGCCAGACGTGTTAATGCTCTTTTACACTCATTTTGGGTGAATCACGTTAAAAACAATGCAACAGCAGCCAGATGCCTGCGTAACTCGGGCGCTGATCCTTGTGCTGTTAGATTAAAAATCATTTAGATGCATTTTAGATTCAGAAAGTGGGTGCCAAGTTTATACAGTATGATTAATGACTGGAAGGAAACGTATGAATAATGTTGTTTCCAGCTAACAAATTTCAAACAGCTTGGAGAAACGCTATTCTTTAGCAGTCTGGTTTAGTTTAGTTTAGTGATACAACACGTAAACAGGCCCTTTGGCCCACCGGGTCCGCGCCGACCAGCGATCCCCGCACATTAACACTATCCTACACCCACTAGGGGCAATTTTTACATTTACCTAGCCAATTAACCTGCAAACCTGTATGTCTTTGGAGTGTGGGAGGAAACCGAAGATCTCAGAGAAAAGCCCACGCAGGTCACGGGGAGAACGTACAAACTCTGTACAGATAGCACCCATAGTCGGGATCGAACCCGGGTCTCCGGCGCTGCATTTGCTGTAAGGCTGCAACTCTACCGTTGCGCCACCGTGATGTTGCATGTTAGAAGTGGGGACAGCCTATCCCCCTCCCCACCATTGTTTTCCATTGTTAATTTTAATGGATGGAACATGAAGGGGGAATGTGTGTGTTAAATGTTCAATGTGCTCTCCAGAATCCAGAGGACCAATATCTGGGTTTCCTGGCATTGTTCACTGCAACAACATGAAGCTAAATGTGTAGGAAGGAACTGCAGATGCTGGTTTACACCGAAGATACTCAAAATGCTGGAGTAACAGCGGGACTGGCAGCATCTCTGGAGAGAAGGAATGGGTGATGGAAGGAAGGGTTGAGACCCTTCTTCAGACTGAGAAGCAGGGGAAAGGGAGACACAGGGATAAGGAATGGTAAGGTGTGAAAACGAGACATCAAAAGAAATGCAGTTCAAGGAAAATGTAGAATGGTCATTTTTAGCAGGGAGAAGTTGACAACAAAGCAAACAGTGAAAAAATGTAAATGGGGACAGTCAGACTGGTTGGAGAACTGGGAGGGATGGAGAGAGAGGGAAAGCAATGGTTACTTAAAGTTAGAGAAGTCATATTCATACCTCTGAGGTGAAAGCTGCCCAAGCGAAATATGAGGTGCCAGCTAAGTATGTCTTTGCATTAACTGGTTTCCATTCAATCTGATGAAGGGATCCAAAGATGATCCAAAGATATCCGTCATGATTCCCACAACTCAGGGGGTTACATCTGATTGTGTTTTACACAGCAGCTTCACAGGTTGGAGGTAAGAGTTGTAATAAGGCGATGATTGCAACATGAAGGATGGAAATTGCAAAAGTTTAGTTTAGTTTAGAGATACAGCGCAAAAACAGGCCCTTCTGCCCACCGTGTCAGCACAGACCTGCGATCTCCGCTCATTAACACCATCCTACACACACTAAGGACAATTTACACATATACCAAGCCAATTTACCTACAAGCCTGTATGTCTTTGGAGTGTGGGAGAAAACTGAAGATCTCGGAGAAAACCCACTCGGCCATGGGGAGAACGTACAAAGTGGGGATGGAACCCGGGTCGCTTGCGCTGCAAGTGCTGTACGGCTGCAACTGTACCGCTGTGCCATCGTGCCACCCAACAAAAGTGTTGCTGAACCCGAGCATATGGATAAATCAGGGACCATACGACCTCCAACCACCAGTCCAGGTGGCAGACACTTGCCCTCAATCTGTTCCAAGCTTTCTATCTATTTACGGAGTGTTGTTCCACCAGCTGTCTCTAAATCTGAGAATAAATCATTTTAGTTCCAGCAGTTATATTTGTTGCTGTTACACAAAGCTTATTGTAGTGTTGCTTAAATTGTTACTGAAACATCCTTACTATAAATATGTATTACCCTCAATGGCTACACCTAAGAGATTGTAATTGTAAAACAAAATGACCTAAGACTACGAACATTGGAACATTAATTAAAAAGAAGCAGGTAAAGGCCATTCGCCCATCGAACCTGCTGCACCTTTTAGTATGATCATTGCATGATCCTCATTTTTTGAAAATTTTCCCAAATCAATCTTCTGAAAATGGATCTACTTCCATATGCCCCCAAACGATCCTACCTTCACCAGCCGCTGTGGTAGAGAATTCTAGACACTTGACATCCTCTGCGAGTAGTAAAGGCAAAAAATATAATGCAGGTTCTCTGTGTCTGAGCATTGGATCTTTTTCTTTCAGTTGAAGAGCACGATGACGATAAGCCTAGCAAGTGCCAAGCATGACAATGAGGTGCTGAAGGAGCAGGTTGAGGAGGAGCAGGAGAGTAAATCTGAACTGCAGCGACTCATCTCCAAACTGAACAGTGAGGTCACCCACTGGCGGACACGCTACGAAACGGACGCCATCCAGAGAACTGATGAGCTTGAAGAATCTAAGTAAGCAATGTGTTTTGTTACCAGTGTGCCCTGAAATGAGCTCAGGGGCAGATATTGTGGTCTCTGATGATAAAACATAATAATGAAACAATGAATTAAATGCATCTTGAGAACCCTTGTCATCCACGGGGAACCTCGTTGGTAAGAAAATTATTTCAAAATTGTCTATCTCTTCCTTCGACTTCCCTCATTTTCTGTAACTGCATTTTTCTCTTGGGAGCTTTCATTTAGTATGGAGCGTGCACCAATAACATTGTTGTGGATAAATAACCAAGCTAACAGCAGTTAATGCTCATTTTATGAGAGTGGGATAAATAAAGTGCTGAAAGAACAGTTTAATAAACTTTGTTTCAAAGTGCATTGCTTGAGCCAGTCAATTTGAGTGTCGGAGAGAATTTGAGTGTCGGAGAGCAGAGAATTTGAAACCGAGTCGGGTTGTTGCAGCATCAAAATTGTCCAATTAAGCCACTAATAAAACGAAGGTAAGGTGTAAGATTCTCCAGGATTATTGTCTACCCATTCACACAAGTTCTGTTATCCCACTTTCCTCACCCACTCCCTACACATTAGGGGCAATTTTACAGAGACAAGTTAACCTACAAGACCAATGCGACTTTGGGATGTGGGAGGAAACCCACATGCTTGCAGGGAGAATGGGTAAATTCAACACAGACAGTGCCCGAGGACATGATCGAACACAGATCTCTGGCATTTGAGGCAGCAAGTCTACCAGCTGTGCCGCTATATATTGTTTTCCAACATACAAACAATTATACGTTGATAACTTTGGTTACTAACAAAATGAAAATATCCATTTTCAGTCTTAAATCTCCAAGTGACGCTTTGTCCCCCTTTACAGCTACTGTATGTTTTAATTAAGTTCAAGACTATGTGGCAGTACATTTGGGGGAAGCGATTGCCAAGCCTACGCTTGGTCTCACCGATGTAGAGCAGCTGACACCTAGAGCAGTGAAAGCAACAGATGAGGTTGGAGGAGGTGCAGGTGAACCTCTGCCGCACCTGGAAAGACTACTTGGGTCCTTGAATGGAGTCAAGGGGGGAGGTAAAGCAACAAATGTTGCATTTCCTGCAGTTGCAAGGGAAAGTGGCAGGAGAGGGGGTGGTTTGGGTGGGAAGGGACAATTTGACCAGGAGGTTACGGAGGGAGCGGTCTCTGCGGAAAGCCAACAGGGGAGGAGATGGGAAGATGTGGCCAGTGGTGGGATCCCAAGAAAATATGAGGTGCTGCTCCTCCAATATGCGGTGGGCCTCACTCTGGCCATGGAGGAGGCCCAGGACAGAAAGGTTGGATTCAGAATGGGAAGGGGAGTTGAAGTGTTGTGCCACCGGGAGATCAGGTTGGTTATTGCGTACTGAGTGGAGGTGTTGTGCGAAGCGATCGCCAAGCCTGCGCTTGGTCTCACCGAGGTTGATCATACGCTGAATAATCCAACCACATTTTTGTTTGGAAGTGGAAAGAAATAATAGAAATTGCATTCATTGCAATGTGTAAAAAGAGTTGAGATACTGTATTATAATTTTGCTGCATGTCATTGTGGTATATATCATGTCTGGATTGGTGAATATGTTTAGTTTGTGACTTCATTTGAAGGAGAAATAATATGTGAATGCTTCATTGAGCATAATTCTGACTGGTAACTACGAACTTCGTCCGAGCATATTATCGCACGCGTCATGCAAGCCGTCTTAAATGACCACCTAAACTGTCATTTGGCAACTTAAAAAGCTGCCAAGGTTGCCCGGCTGACAACAAAGAAAATTAAGCCGATAACTCGACACTAGCACTGGCAATAAATAAATGAATAAAAAACGCAGCTTTCCAGTCCCTTATCTCATTGGCCACACTCGGCTGCAAATCGGTGTCAATCTGGTGGACCATCTTCCTGTAGTCATGGTGGTGGGGGATTGGTAGGGGCCTCACAAGTGGAACAGCCTAGGGCCTCTCTTCATCTAAATCCGGCCCTGAGCGGAGAGGCCCAATGGGAGCGGCCATGTTGGGAGAGAGACTGTATTTAGATTCATTTAGAGATACAGTGTAGAAACAGGCCCTTCGGCCCACCCAGTTCATGTCACCCATCGCCCTTACACTAGTTCTATGTTATCCCTCTTTCGCAATTTACAGAGGTTAATTAACCTACAAGCCCACACATCTTTGAAACTTGGGAAGATCCAGAGCACCTGGAGAAAACCCACTTGGTTACAGGGAGAATGTGCAAACACTGCACAGATAGCACCCATAATCAGGATCGAACCAGGGCCTCCAGTGCTCTGAGGCAGCAGCTCTACCACTGCTCCACTGTATCGACGTAGAGGGGAAGTGTGAGGCTTTGGTTCAAGAGTGTTTGGCGAGGAACCTAAAGGCAAAGACAGAGGGGGACAGGAGGAAGAGGTGCAGTCTATATTTATTGTGTGTGATAGTTGTGTTTTTTTCTCTCATGGTTTTAATGTAGTGGGGATGACAGGTAGAATAGTACAATTTTGCTCCTGCAGGATGTGGGAAGTCAGGGAAAGAGCAGACTGATGACTCCACTTGTGGGAATGGTGTCCATGTGCCACTCCTTCTAGCCTGCATTGGGGAACTGGAACTGCAGCTGGATAACCTCAGGGTCATTGGGGAGACTAAGAGCTTGTTGGATAAGACTTATAGCGAGTTGGTCATGACTAAAGGGGCTGTCCCAATTGGGCGACCTAATTGGTGAGTTTAGATGAGTTTAGGAGAGTTTGGAAAAATGTCATGTTGAAGACCTCCTTCGACTATGTAGAAGACCTCCTTCGACCTCCTTCGACTATGTTTAAGACCAGCTTCGACTAGCTACGACTAGCTACGACTAACTTCGGGAAAATTGGACACGGAATAGTGGAGAGTGAAGACGACCTCCTTCGACCTCCCTTCGACTATGATGAAGACTATCTACAACTACCTTCGACTACCTTTGACTACCCTCGATTACCTGCGACTAACATGCCGACCTACTACGACCTACTACAAATAAACCTACGAGTAAAAAAAGTATCCATTTTTTCCATGGCGACCTTTTTTTACTCGCGGGCATTTTTTAGCATGTTGAAAAATACGCCGAGACCTAGCTGAGGCCTCGAGTACATGGGGACTACTCTCGAGCATGAAGGAGAGTTACAAAGACCTCCTACGATCTCGTGTCGACCATGCCGCGAGTATGAGTCGAGGGCAAACTCGCCAGAACTCGCGGATTAGGTCGCCCAAGTGGGACAGCCCCTTAAGGTCCAAGAAGAGAGTAGGTGGGTGACCACTGGGAAGGGGAGTGGGCAGAGTGTGCAGGTGACCCCTGTGGCCATTCCCCTTCATTACAGGTGCAGTTATGGGGGATGGCCCATCAGGGTGAGCAGCAGTAGCAGGCAGGATTGTGGCACTGGGCCTAGCTCTGAGGCACAGCAGGGAAGAGTAATGTCAGGCGGGGGGTTATAGTGCTAGGAATCTCTTTAGTTAAGCAAACAGGCAGGAGATTCATGACAGGACAAGATCATGAGGAGAATATATAGAATCAATGTACAGAGTCTTTTATCCAGAGTAGGGGAATCAAGGAGCAGCAGGTTTAAGGTGAGAGTGGAAAGATTTAATAGGAATCTGAGGAGCAAATTTTTCACGCAGATGGTATTGGGAATGTGGAATGAGCTGCCAGAAGAGGTAGTTGAGGCAGATACTCTTGCAACATTGAAAAAACATTTGGACAGGTACATGGAAATATTTAGAAGGATATGGGCCAAATGTGGGCAAGTGGAGCATGTGAGGCATGTTGGTCAGCATGGGCAAGTTGGGCTGAAGAGCCTGTTTCCGTGTGGTATGACCCAACGAGAATATTAACATTTGTTCAATGAACCTTTAAGAGTTTTCTTCATGCAGTCTGTGTTTGATAGGATTCACTAAACTTAGGCCATGCACTAAGCGATTTGACTTAAATAATTTAATGGGCTGGATAAAGTTATTGAGCCATTGTATGTTGTTAGGAATGTGTAGGTGAGAAGTGGAATGTGTAGAAGATAAAATAAGATTAGTGTAAATGGGTATGTGATGCTGAACAGACTCAGTAGACCAAATGGCCTGTTTCTCTGCAGTATGACTTTTTGGCATTTCATTTATGTTTAGATTGGAATATCTTTGATTGGAAAACCATTATTCTCCTTGGGACAATGCAGTTAAGTGGAGACCTGTTGGACTGTTATTGTTTGTTCTTTTTTTTCGGAGTTCTTGTTATGTTATTAATTATGCTTACATATTCTGTTGTGCTGCAGCAAGTAAGAATTTCATTGTTCTACCGGGAACAATAAAACACTCTTGACGAGATGTTCAAGTCTGTGGTTGGTTTTAGAAGGGAAAATAGAGAGAAACAGATTATTTTAGTTGATATTTCAAAGACCAAAGGAGATTAACTTTAAGTGAGCATAAGATATACAGAAGATATAAAGAAAGGTTTTCTTTTCTATGCAAAGATAGGTTTTTTCATTGGGGGAATAATGGGAGGCTACTGGCAAGGCTATGGAGAAAGAGCAGACAAATGGTACTGAGTGGACAGTTCTGCAAAGACCCAGAGGCACCCAGTAGGTCGAACGGCTGTTGTTGTGCTATTACGATTCCACAATTCTGATTTGGAGAGCTTTCTATAATTAGTTGCATCTCAGTTGCAAACCTATATCAGGTGTTGAAAAGCTTAAAATAAATATGCATTTATACCCTGTTGGTCTATAGATGAAGGAACTCTGAATAACATTATGATTATACAATTAATTGCTAAATTAACAATTAAGGTATTTAAGAGTGTAAACTGATGCATGTAACCAAGGCATTCAAATATTGGGCATTGTAGGTGAACAGTGGAGTATAACCCCAGATTAAATCTGGGCCTTTTTATTATTAAATGTCGAAATAACTCGTACATTGTTGCAAAAGCACAAAAGCGCAGCGAATCTTAAGGACCTTTCCCACTTACCCAATTTTTTCAGCGACTTGCCGGCACCCGTCATAGTCGCAGTAGGTTGCCAAAAATTCACGGGGTGACTCCTGTATGTTCATGAGTAGACGCCCAAAGAGTCATACCTTTTTCTGGTCGCCGCTGGATTTTCAACATGTTGAAAATTTTCGGCGACCTGATGCGACTATGACGGGTGCCGGCAATTCGCCGAAAAAATTGCGTGTGGGACTGGCCCTTAAAGGTGCACATGTAGACAGTAGGTGATGGGGCACATGTACGTAGACTGACAAACACATCCAGCCTTGAGGAAAAGTTCCAACCTGAAACGTCATCTGTCTATTTCCCTTCACAGATGCTGAGTTCCTCCAGCAGTTTGTATATGTCGTTTTAAAATGATTGATTGGATGATCTGACCTGTGGGTTGCGTGGTGAGGAATTAGGCAGAGTTTTAACAGTTATCATTCAATGGTTCAATGCTGGAGTAACTCATCAGGTCAACCAGCATCTCTGGGGGGGCACTTCCATTTGCCTATCTAAAAGCCTCTTAAACACCACTATCATATCTGCCTCCACCATCACCCCTGGCAATGCGTTCCAGCCCCCCACTACTCTCTGTGTAAAATACTTGCTCCACACAACTCAATAAAATTATCCCCCTCTCTCATTATAGCGATACTCGCTAGTGTTGGACATGTCCTGCCTGGGAAAAAGGTCTACCCTATCTATGCCTCTCATCATTTTATATTATATTCAATGTTCATACCGTTAAGTTATAAGCTACCCAAGCAGACTGTGAGATGCTGTTGCTCCCGTTTGTGTGTGGCAATGGAGGAGACCCAGGGACAGAAAGTTCAGTTTGGGAAGAGGGCTTAAAATGTTTAGCAACTGGGTGATTCAACAGGCCTTTGCTGGACTGAGTATGTGTTCAGCAAAATGGTTGCCTATTCTATTCTTGCTGATATAAAGGAGGCCACATCGAGACTCACTCAGAGTTAGGTTGATAAGGTTCGAGGTGGTGCATGTGAACCTCTCTGCCACCTGGAAGGACTGCTGGGGTCCATGGATGGAGCAGAGGGAGGATCTTCATCTAGGTAATAAGTTGAAGATCAGTATTGGCTAGCTGTTTAGTTTAGTTTAGTAAACCTATAATCTGATTTTCTGGTAACTTGGAACAATGAATTTCAAGCATGTTGTTTCCCGTTAACATATTGGAGAACTGGTTTCCCTGCACCTTTCAGCATCCTAGGGCCACTGTTCTCTTGTACACGTTTACACACTGGGCTCCCAGTTTCTGTGCTCCCTCTGACATACTGGGGTCCCATTTCCCACACCCCCTTTAACACAACAGAATCCCAGTTCCTACACTCTTCTTAATAGACGCGAGCCCCTATTCCTATACCACCATTAACATACAGGATTAATCTAGTTCTACTAGAATTGCTAAGGACTACTGTAAAATCAATTACAGTTCAGTAGATCATCTCAGATCGTTGATAACTACGGCACACACTCAGTTTTCTTACAAATAATTAACTATTTTATTAAAAACTGTAAATAAAGCTCCAGCTCTGTTCATTTATGTATATAATGGAGTCCCGCTGGAAGCGTTCAGCGAACCGATGGCCGAGCCTGTGCTTGGTCTCACCGATATATAGGAGTCCACACCTGGAACAGCGGAGGCAGTAGAAGAGGTTGGAGAAGGTGCAAGTGAAACTCTGCCTAACCTGAAAGGACTGTTGGGGTCCTTGGACGGAGTGAAGGGAGGAGGTATAAGGACAGGTGTTGCATCTTCTGCGGTTGTAGGGGAAAGTACCTGGGTGGGAAGGGACGAGTTAACCTGGGATTTGCGGAGGGAACAGCCTCTGCGGAAGGCGGAAAGGGGTGGGGATGGGAAGATGTGACTAGTGGTGGGATCCCATTGGAGGTGGTGACATTGTTGGAGGATTATGTGCTCTGTCCCTGTTGTGATTGGGGGAAGGGGGAGCAAGAGCAGAGCTGCAGGGTATGGGTGCTATCCTTGTGAGGGCCTCATCTATGATGGAAGAGGGGAACCCCCGTTCCCTAAAGAATGAGGACATCTCAAATGTCCTGGTATGGAACACCTCATCTTGGGCGCAGATGCGGCATAGACGGAGGAATTGGGAGAAGGAGATACAGTCTTTACAGGAGGAAGGGTGGTAAGAAGTGTAGTCTAAATAGCTGTGGGAGTCAGTAGGTTTATAATAATGTCAGTCGATTGTCCATCTCCTGTGATGGAGATGGTGAGATCAAGAAATAGTAGGGAGATGTCGGAGATTGTCCAAGTGAATTTGAGTGCAGGATGGAAATTGGTTGTGTAGTTGATGAAGTCAGTGAGTTCTGCATGGGTACAGGAGGTAGCCCCGATGCAGTCGTCAATGTAGCGGAGATAGAGTTCAGGGTTAGGGCCAGTGTATGCCTGGAACAGGGATTATTCGACCTTCCCTACAAAGAGGGTTTGACAATAGACAATAGGTGTAAGAGTAGGCCATTCGGCCCTTCGAGCCAGCACCAACATTCAATGTGATCATGGCTTATCATCCCCAATCAGTACCCCGTTCCTGCCTTCTCCCTATATCCCCTGACTCCGCTATCTTTAAAGCTCTATCTAGCTCTCTCTTGAAAGTATCCTCCACCACCATCTGAGGCAGAGAATTCCACAGATTCACAACTTCACACAGAATTCCACAGATTCACACCATTCAAAAGTGTTTTCTAAATGGTGTCAAGTTGGGAAAATGGGAAGTACAATGGGATCTGGGGGGTCCTTGTTCATCAGTCAATGAAAGTAAGCATGCAGGTACAGCAGGCAGTGAAGAAAGCGAATGGCATGTTGACCTTCATAACAATTAATTTTTAGTTTTAGCAAATACCAATGTCATCATTAATACATGAAGCTTCCTCTAACAGAACAGTTTTACTAAGAAGTGTGTAGGAAGGAATTGCAGATGATGGTTTAAATCAAACCATTGAACATTGTCAGAGTGAGGCTGAATGTAAATTGGAGGAACAGCATCTCATATTTCACTTACAGCCCAGTGGTATAAATATTGATTACTCTCACTTCTGGTAGCCCCTGCATTCCCTCTCTCTCTATCCCTCAACATCTATCGTTTTCACCCAACAAACCGCTCACAATGGCCTGTTTCCTTTATCATCATTACTTTTTTGCATATCTTTCATTCATTGTTCTTTAGGTAGACAAAAATGCTGGAGAAACTCCGAGGGTGAGGCAGCATCTATAGAGCGAAGGAAATAGGCAACGTTTCGTGTCGAAACCCTTCTTCAGACGGTCTTCGCTCCATAGATGCTGCCTCGCCCGCTGAGTTTCTCCAGCAATTTTGTCTACCTTCGATTTTCCAGCATCTGCAGTTCCTTCTTAAACAATCATTGTTCTTTATCTCTCCACATCACCGTCTATATCTCTCGTTTCCCTTATCCCTAACCAGTCTGAAGAAGGGTCTTGACCCAAAACGAGAGACATTCCTTCTCTCCAGAGATGCTGCCTGTCCCGCTGTGGTATTTAAATAAAAATCTCATGCCTAAGATGAATATGCAGGGAATGGAGGAATATGGATCACGTGCAGGCACAGGAGATTAGTTTAACGGTATCATGTTCGGCATGGTCATTGTGGGCTGAAAGGCCTATTTCTGTTCAGGACTGTACTGAGTGTAGTTTCACTGCTTTAAGGTTTTCTTCATGTCAGACACTTACTGAGGATCTCTCAGATGTCTCTTCAATCAGTCATTTCAATTAATTAATTTCCAATTCCATATCACCAGAGTACACAAGTTCACGGTATAGGAGCAGAATCAGGCCGACATGATCCAATCAGTAGACTCGGTCCATCAAGTCTACTCTGGCATTAAATTATGGCTGATCTCTGCCTCTTAATCCCATTTTCCTGCCTTCTCCCCATAACCCTTGACACCCGCTCTAATCAAGTATTTGTCAATCTCTGCCTTCAGAATATCCACTGATGGCCTCCACAGCCCTCTGTGGTATTGAGTTCCTCAGATTAACTACCCTCTGACTAAAGAAGTTCCTCCTCACCACCTTTCTAAAAGAGTGCGCTATAATTCTGAGGCTATGACCTCTGGTCCTAGACTCTCCCACCAGTGGAAACATCCTTTCCGCATCCACTCTATCTGTGCTTTTCATTATTCTGTAAGTTTCAATGAGGTCCCCCTCAACCTTCTAAACTCCAGCGAGTACAGTCACATTTGAAAACATTACCAATAACTGTTGAATTGTGCAGCTCATTTAGGGTAGAAAAACATTTCCAGATACTATTCAGAGACATGAGAAGAACAGGTTATAAGTGAAAGGAGAGAACAAAAGGTGAAAAGAGGTTTGGTCTAAGGATCAGGATTTTAACAGAATCCTAAAAAAAGGAGAGGGAATGTGTGGAGAGAGAATTCCAGAGATTGGGGTCCAGGCAACTGAAGACACGATCATAAGGTCATAAGGAATAGGAGCATAATTAGGCCATTTGGCCCATTAAGTTTGCTCTGCCATTCAATCATGGCTGATCTATCTCTCCCTCCGAACCTCATTCTCCTGCCTTCTCCCCATAACCTCTGACACCCGTACTAATCAAGAATCATTTTTCTAAACTCCAGCGAGTATCATTATAATCATTCTTCTAAACTCCAGCGAGTACAGGCCCAGTGCCGACAAACACTCATCACAGGTTAACCTACTCATTCCTGGAATCATCCTGGAAACCTCCATTGGACCCTCTCCAGAGCCAGCACATTCTTTCTCTTTTTTGAGCTGACGGGTTGGTCTATTCTGAAGTCTTGGAAATCCCCGTGGTTGTAGTGCTGGAGGAGGTTATGTATCATTGTGCTCTTGTTTTGAGGCCATGGAAAGAATGGCCTAAAGACAAATCAGAAATCCAGGCACCCTGGTGGTAGATTGGATTATTGCAGGATGAGGCAACGGCAGCTGATGATCTGGCAATGTAGGTAGTGGACAGTTGGAGGCTGACGAGATCAATGAATTATTCAAGTCTGAAATTTATGAATGTGCTTGAAAGAAATGGAGTGGCATTGAAGTAATCAATGTGCTCTATGTGGGTGTTCTTTGTACAGCACCATGTCAAATTAAGGTCTGGTTTAAATAAACCATAAGCCCTGCAATTAGCAATTACCTAATTGATTCAGATATATGGCAGTCCCAGTACATTTCCTAAAATTATCATGTTATAAAAAGTTGTGGTTCAATCTCATGATTTTTAAATAAACCTCTAATTGTTTCAGATCCCACAATCGCTCTTGAAACTGCCATTGTGAAATCCAAATGAATATCACTATCACAAGCTGCAGCTATCTTGTATTATTCCCAAGTTCAGAGATTTCCCTCTCCTTTTTTTGACAAAGATGTGCCCTGATATAGTGCATACAAACTTGAGGGATCAGAAGCCTTTAAGGCCAAAAAGTAAGAATTGAAACAATAAAGCAAGCTACCAGGCTCAAAGACGTAATAAATAAAATACTTCTCAGATATATTATTAAGAATGAATGACAGAAGTATTGATAAAGAATAGTTATCGGAATTACAATAGTTCCTTTAAGACTGGGGTTCTAAAAGACCACAAATGTTCCAGGACATTGATTCAACTGAATATTTTCTCTTCCAACTATAAGAATGACAATGGAGCAGTAGTTTTTTTTTGGCTGGTGAACAAGATATTCCCTAAGGTTTACTTCCAATGATTGCATTTGGAACAACCCCTACGATCGAAGAGCTTCCTTCAACAGAATGTTACATTGCACCATCTGCTCCTGGTCACGTTGTTCAGATTTATACTGTGAGGTGTTCTGAGATCAAAGCAGTCAGTTGTGCAGCCTATCAATTATTGGAATCAGACATCGCACAGATTGTTCTGGTTTTTATGATCAAAGAACCTCTCTGAACAAAAGCTTGGCTGCCTTCCATAACACACTGAAAAATAAATCCTCTTGGGAGATGTGTGCGCATGCATTGGACATCTTTCTCCCTCCTTACAGCACATTTTACAAAAAAGTATTTACAATTTGGGAGGATTTCATTCTTCAATGCTCTCCATTGTATAAAGGAAGGTTATGTTCAGTGGAAACGAAACATCCTTTTCTTCAATCCATCATCCAGGCAGATACCTGATTAGACTAAGAGAGCTATTAGTTAGTAAATGTAAGGCTTTAAGGCTAAAGTTCTGTACACAAATTGTGCCTACATTCATTCATTTTGGATGAAGATAAATTGTTGTTGTTTCAATATGATACAGGAGGCCGTTTTGCCCTGTCAGTCTATGCTGCCTCTCAGAGCAATATAATTTCCTGTTGGTTTTCCCTGTCACTCTTTCCTCTCACATTCTCATCAACACCCCCCCCCCCTCCCTCCCCCCCCCCTCCCTCCCCCCGCCCCCCTCCCTTTCCAGAATTCACACTGAACTACAAACTAGGGCCAACTTATAACGGCCAATTAACCAACCAACTCTTTGGGATGTGGGATGAAAGCAGATCGTGCAGAGGAAGTCTATACGGTCACAGGAAAATGTGCCATCCCTTCCCAGTTATCCTCGTGGGTCACAGTTGGTCCTGACACACTGGAGGTGTGAGGCAACAGCTCTACCAGCTGCACCACCATGCCATCCATGTTGAAGAACCCTACACACTGTATCATGTCTTTAGAGAAATTTCTCTGTTTTTATTGCTGTTCTGTTTCCTCCACTCATTGAAAAGGCTGTTTTCTGAGTCATTTGTTTGCTGTTCAATAAACTGTTGCTGTGTCTCATTCCCCATTGCCTTTCCAACACATTGGCTGATACAGTTATCCATAAATTCTCCAAGTAAAGGTACACAGTGACCTTTACACAGAATAAAAGTCCAGGAAGGGAGAAGGTGGGTGACCACGAGGAAGGGAATTAGCCGTGGAGAGCAGGTGACCCCAGTGGCTGTGCCTCTTCAAAACCTCTTGGGTGCTGTCGGGGAGTACAACACATCAAGGTTGAGCAGCAGTAACAGGCAGGGCTGTGACTCCAACCATGGCGCTGAGGCTCAGCAGGGACGAGTGACGTCAGGCAGGGCAATAGTGGTGGGCAACTCTATAGTTAGGGGTGTAGACAGGAGATTCTCAGGACGTCTCAGAGCGGCTGCATTACATCCTCAAGAGGGAGGGGGAGCAGCTGGAAGTTGTTGAGCATATTGGCACAAAAGATACAGGTAGGAAGTGGAAGTGGGTACTGCAACATGAGTAAAGGTGAAAGGCTACAAAGCTGGACCTCCAGGGTAGTGATGTTGGGATTGCCTCCAGTGCCATGTACTTGTGAGGGTAGGAACAGAAAGATAGGAGTGATGAATGTGTGGCTGAGGAGTTGGTGCAGGGGGCAGAGATTCAGATTTCTAGGACATTGGGATCTCTTCAGGGGCAGAGGTGACCTGTACAAGAGGGATGGTTTACACCTAAACTGGAGGGGTACAAACATCCTGACGGGCCGGTTCGCTAATGCTACACGGGTGGGTTTCAACTAGATTGGTAGGAGGATGGAAACCTATACAAGACCGAGGCAGGTGAGAGATTAGAAATATAGAAAGTGCGTGCAGTAGTAGGCCATTCTGCCCTTTGAGCCAGCACCGCCATTCAATATGATCATGGCTGATCATCCAGAATCTGTACCCTGTTCCTGCTTTTTCCTCATATCCCTTGATTCCTTTAGCCCTAAGAGCTATATCTAACTCTCTCATGAATACATGCAGTGAATTGGCCTCCACTGCCTTGTGACAGAGAATTCCACCGATTCACAACTCTCTGGGTGAAAACATTTTTCCTCATCTCAGTCATAAATGGACTACCCCTTATTCTTCAACTGTGACTCCTGGTTCCGGACGCCCAAGATCAGGGGAAAAAAATCTGCATCTAGCCTATCCAATCCCTTAAGAATTTTATATGTTTCTATAAGATCCCATCTCATCCTTTTAAATTCCAGTGAATATAAGCCCAGTCGATCCATTCTTTCATCATATGTCAGTCCCGCCATCCCAGTAATTAACCTGGTGAACCTACACTGCACTCCCTCAATAGCAAGAATGTTCTTCCTCAAATTAGGAGAACAAAACTGCACACAATACTCCAGGTGCGGTCTCACCAGGGCCCTGTACAACTGCAGAAGGACCTTGCCCCTGTACTCAAATCCTCTCGCTATGAAGGCCAGCTTTCTTCACTGCCTGCTGTACCTGCATGCTTACTTTCAGTGACTAATATACGAGGACACACAGGTTTCGTTGCAACTCCCCTTTTCCTCATCTGACACCATTCAGATAATTGCCTTCCTGTTCTTCCCACCAGTGGATAACCTCACATTTATCCACATTATACTGTATCTGCCATGCATCTGCCCACTCACCCAACCTATCCAAGTCACCCTGCAGCCTCATAGCATCCTCCTCGCAGCTCACACTGCCACCAAGCTTTGTGTCATCCGCAAATATGGAGATGTTACATGTAATTCCTTTGTTTAAATCGTTAATATATATTGAAAATAACTGGGGTTCCAGCACTGAGCCTTGCGGCACCCCACTAGTCCCTGCCTGCCAATCTGAAAAGGACCCCTTAATTCCTACTCTTTGCTTCCTGTCTGCCAACCAGTTCTCTATCCATGTCAATACCCGACCCCCAATACCATGTGCTCTAATTTTGCGCACTAATCTCTTGTGTGGGACCGTGTCAAAGGCTTTTTGAAAGTCCAGGCACACCACATCCACTGGCTCTCCCTTATCCATTCTACTTGTTACATCTTCAAAAAATTCCAGAAGATTAGTCAAGCATGATTTCCCCTTCATAAATCCATGCTGTCACTGTCTTCCAAATGCGCTGCTATTACATCTTTAATAATCGACTCAAGCATCTTCCCCACTACCAATGTCAGGCTAACTGGTCTATAATTCCTTGTTTTCTCTCTCCTTCCTTTCTTAAAAGGTAGGGTTACATTTGCTACCCACCAATCCTCAGAGTCTATAAAACATTGGAAAATGATCACCAATGCATCCACGATTTCTTGGGCCTTTTCCTTGAGTACTCTGGGATGCCAACCATCAGGCCCTGGGGATTTATCTGCCTTCAGTCCCAACAGTTTACCCAACACCATTTCATGACTAATGTGAATTCCGTTCAATTCCTCCCTCCCACTCGATCCTCGGTCCCCTAGTATTTCTGGGAGATTGTTTATATCTTCCTTAGTGAAGACAGAACCAAATTGTTGTTTAACTGGTCTGCCATTTCCTTGTTTCACATTATAAATTCACTTTTTTCTGAATGTAAGTGACCTACATTTGGCTTCACTAATCTTTTCCTATTCACATATCTAAAGAAGCTTTTACAGTCAGTTTTTACATTCCTTGCAAGCTTTCTTTCGTGCTCTATTTCCCCCCTCTTAATTAACCCCTTTGTCCTCCTCTGTTGAATTCTAAATTTCTCCCAGTCCTCCAGTTTGCTGCTTCGTCTGGCCAATTTACATGCCTCTTCCTTGGATTTAAAAGTATCCCTAATTTCCCTCATAAGCCACAGTTGAGCCGCCTTCTCAGTTTTATTTTTACGCCAAACAGTGATGAACAATTGATGTAATTCATCCATGCGATCTTTAAATCTTTGCCATAGCTTATCCACCGTCAACCTTTTAAGTATCACTTGGCAGTCTATCCTAACCAATTTGCTTCTCATACCATCAAAGTCACCTTTCTTTAAGTTTAGGACCCTTGACGCTGAATTAACCTTGTCACTCTCCTTCTTAATGCGGAATTTAAGAATGTTAGAAGTTGATGTGTAGGGTGATGAGAGAAAGTTTTGTGGAGATAATAGGCAGGAGAAAGGCAGAGAGCGAGGAATGAGTGTTAGTTTAAATTGCACTTATTTTAATGCATGGGGCCTGACGGGTAAGGCAGATGAGCTTAGGGCAATGATAGGTACGTAATGTAGCCATTACTGAAACCTGGTTATGAGATGGGCAGGACTGGCTGCTGAATGTTTCAGGGCACAGGAGCTTCTTGGAGAGACAGAGTTGGCGGTCTCTGGTAGATAACATTCGAGGAATATCATGAGATTTTATGTACATAAAGGGAAAACTGGGTAACCAGCGAGAGAATACCACCCCTAAGGAATCAAAACGGTCAACTCTGTGTGGAGCCACAGGAGATGAGCAAAGTCCTCAATGCATTTTTCTCCTCTATTCTTACTGTGGAGGAAGACATGAGGACTGGGGTTCTTGGGGCTGTGAATGGACGTGTCTTGAGAGCAGTCAGTGTTACGGTCGAAGAGGTGCTGAAGGTCCTGATGTGTAGGAAGGTAGATAAATCTCCAGTGCCTGATCAGATAAATCCAGGGACACTTAAAACTTGAGAGGAAGATTGCAGGAGCCCTGCCTGAGATTTACGAGTTGTTATTAAATACAGGAGAGGTGCCAGAAGACTGGAGGGTGGCAAATCTATTCAGGAAAAGCTGCAGGGAAAATCCAGGCAACCACAGGCCAGTGAGCCTAACATCTGTGGTCGGAAGGTTACTAGAGAGTATTCAAAGGGATAGGATATACAGGCATTTGGATGGACAAGGGCTGATTAGGGATAGTCAACATGGTTTTGTATGTGGAGGTTATGTCTCACAAGTCTGATGGAGTTGTTTTGATGACGTGACCAAGAAGGCCGATGAGGGCAGATCTGTAGACGTATAAATGGATTTCAGCAATGCATTCCACAAGGTTCCGCTTGGCAGGCTGCTCTGGAAGGTTAGATCGCATGGGATCCAAGGAGAGATAGATGAATGGATAGAAAATTAGTTTCATGGAAGGAAGCAGAGGGTGATGGTGGAAGGATGTTTTTCGGATTTACCAGGATGTTGCCAGGACTTGAAAGCCTGAGTTATAGGCAGAGGTTGAGGAGTCTAGGGCTTTATTCCTTGGAGCGTATGAGGATGAGGGGTGATCTTGGTGTACAAATTCATGAGAGGAATAGATCGGAGAAACACACTGAGTTTTTTGCTCAGAGTAGGGGAATCGAGAACCAGAAGAGATAGGTTTAAGGTGAGGGCGGAAAGATTTAATGGGAAACTGAGGGGTAATGTGTTTGCACCATGCTATTGGGTGTATGGAACGAGCTGCGAGGAGGTAGTTGAGGCAGGTACTATCACAACATTTAGAAACATTTAGACAGATCCATGGATAGGATAGGTTTAGAGCAGGCACATGCCGTGAGTAATTCAGGATAGACACTAGGCAGTCAGTCGACGTATAAAAATCGTACAATCCGAGCATGTGCAGAAAACCATTAAAATGCGCATGCGCAGATCGGTCCTGTAGGCACTCAGTCGACTTTTAAAATCTTTAAAACTGCGCCTGCGCACATTGGTCTCCTCTCCTGTAGCACACATGCACACATTCCACGGTGCAAAGGCAGGATTTCAACTGCCTTTATTGCCTGTTGCAAGTGAAGGCTTGAAGCAGCGTCCACGGCACGTGACTTGAACATAGTTACGCGTATTACACATACTGCGGATGAAAGGCATGGGAGAATTATGCCTACCTAAGATTGATTATTAAAATAATAACCATTTAATAATAATTACTGCATTTAGTAAATGAATTGGAAATCTTTACTATTTATATTTAATAATTACCTTTTTATAATTTTAGTCAGGGTAGGCACTGCCTACCTAGCCTACCCTGATGGCACGTTGCTGGTTTAGAGGGATATGGGTCAAATGCAGGCAGGTTGGTCTGGTATAGATGGAGCATGTTGGTCGGTGTGGGCAAGTTGCACCGAGGGACCTGTTTCCACTCTGTATGACTCTATAATAAGGACTTCCATTATTTTGTGCCTTCTTGCATTGAGGGCCAGCAGTGTGCATCTTGATGTGTGATTATTGTTGACTTAAAAATCAGTGTTGTCACATAAGGAATATAACATGGGACAGCAAAGTCCACTTTGAAGACAAAATAATTTGCATCTGGCAGTGTTGGAAAGAGAAGGTACACAAAAGTGCTGGAGAAACTCAGCGGGTGCAGCAGCATCTATGGAGCGAAGGAAACAGGCAACGTTTCGGGCCGAAACCCTTCTTCAGACAAGTATCAACCAGGATACCAGGGAAATCCCTCGTATACTTCAGATAATGTTATACAATCTTTAACTCTCATCTGACAGCTTAACATGATCTCTGAAAGGTGACCTGTCCAATAATGCAGAAATATCAGCTTGAATAATAATTTTGCGTCTTCAGAATAAGATTTAGTCCTTGGGCCTAATGTGTGTCAATGAGGCGCATTGAGCCAAATGAATGTGGAAATGGGATACAGACATTAGAAAGTCCAGATCTGGGAAAATACCAGCAATCTATTATCACCCCCCCCCCCCCCCCACCATTTGCTGTAACCATGTCTCCTCATTCAACACTGTGCCATTCGTGGAAACCGCTGACATTACCCAGGACGGCACGGTGGCGCAGCGGTAGAGTTGCTGCCTTACAGTGCTTGCAGCGCCGGAGACCCTGATTCTATCCTGACTGCGGGTGCTGTCTGTACGGAGTTTGTACGTTCTCCCCATCACCGCATGGGTTTTCGCCGAGATCTTTGGTTTCTTCCTACACTCCAAAGACATACAGGTATGGAGGTAAATTGGTTTGGTGTAAGTGAAAATTGTCCCAAGTGTGTGTAGGATAGTATTAGTGTGTGGGGATCGCTGGTTGGTACTGGCTCGGTGGACCAATAGGCCTGTTTCTGTGCTGTATCTCAAAATTAAAAACTAATGCCCACTCAGCATCTTTTATATTACTAAGTAATCACCCCCTCATTTTACTTCGGAGTCACGTGAGTGACTACGTGAAGAGCCCGCCAGCCCGCATGCGTGTCATTACGTCTGTCGCATGGCGAAGCACCGGACTGGCAGGCGCTTCGCTCCTGCCAGTGGTAAGTTTAAATCTACAGGTAAGTTTTGTATTTCTTACCAGGTTCTGATTTTTCTTGCAGGAACCTCTTTTTACAGAGGTTTCCTGCTGGATGTTTTCGGGGCGAAGTCCGGACGGGCCACGGGGAAACCGGCTATGGGCCGTGGGGACACTCCAGGTCCGCATCACGGAAGCGCGGCCGTCAGGTTCGCTACCCCAGTCGCTGACAAGGCGGTCAGCGGCTCCCAGACCGCTGTGGTTCCCGTGGAGGGGGTAAATCCAGGAGGAAGGAGGTATCACCACCAGAGTCACTGACAGTGCAGTCAGCGGCTCCCAGACCATTGTGGTCCACAGGACATGTGGTAAAACCAACAATAAGTCGGCCAGGCCTATGGACTCGGACGAGTCGGGCCGGGAGGGTTCCCCTCCGGTAATGGATAACGTCTTTAGACGGTTGTCCAGGATGGAGATCCTAAAGGAGAGGATGCTCCACCAAGATACACTCCAACAGGAGGAGTTGTGTCAGCGCCGGCCTCATCGAGAGCCCGCGCCAGCGGCACCTGATTCAGGGCTGCTTAATGTCTCCCTCTTGGAGGAGGAGAGCATGCGGGGTCAGTGTTATCCTGACGCAGAGTCTGTGGGTATAGCCATGGAGCATACCCCAAGGGATGAAGGGCACGAGTCAGAGGTACCATTCCTGGCAGCAAGATTTGCCATCCCAACAGACTCAGGAGAACCGCTAGGTGAAGAGTTGGCCAATCGGGGTCAGTTTTCTGACTCATGAGTTCGAAGGTATAGCGGAGAGCATACCACGAGGCACGAAGGGCTTAAATCGACGTGCCTGCAAGGAAAAAATGGAGTATGGATGTTCCATCCTGATAGGTCCTTTGGAGGGGCCATATCCGCGCAGGTATCCTCAGGGGCCTGCGGCAGCACCTATTTCAGGGCTGCCTACGAATCTCCCACTCTGTGGAGGGGAGTGCGAGTGGTCAGTGTGTACCTGACTTCAAATTCTAAAGTATGTCCGTGGAACATACTGGAGCA
Source organism: Malacoraja senta (assembly GCA_038087875.1). Taxonomy (NCBI): domain Eukaryota; kingdom Metazoa; phylum Chordata; class Chondrichthyes; order Rajiformes; family Rajidae; genus Malacoraja; species Malacoraja senta. Next base: position 385,955 of record CM076001.1, on the reverse strand, counting down.
CATGCGTATGGCTTCAAGGGAATCCTCGCAAATGAAGGTGTTGCTGCCAGAAGAATTGGTTACCAGCCGTGGGCAGAATACCCGGAAGGGGCCAGAGTTCCCCTCACGCTACAAGTGCCGGCTGTGAACAGCGCTATCAAGGGGGACATTAGAGCCAGCCGCCGAATCTTCTCTTCAGGTAAGACCTATTCAACAGGCAAAACCTGGATGAGGAAGCAAAAGCTGTCGGACCAATCAAGGTACCAACGATGAGCAAAGCTTCATCGTTTCGGCGACAACACACCCCACGCCTCCATCGGCAGTAAGCGGTTCACTGAAGCTGATGGCAGCGTGAAAGCTTAGCAAAGGTTCCACGCATCCCACCAGTTCTACTCTACAACCAAGAATAACCAGGCATGGTAGGTGGGTCTGGCACTTCCGAAACATGGGGTAAGTGGACCACTTACAAGTTGGTAATATTTACACTTGTTTTGTACAACACACAAATGGTTAAGGCATTGCCATCTACTTAGCGGCATCTAACCATGTAAAACTGCACAATACTAGCATTCCAAGCAGGTTGGAATTGGGGCTCAGAATTATGGCCAGAGTTGTCTTTCGAGGCAGGCTCAGAATGATGGCCAGAGTTGTCTTTCGAGGCAGGCTCAGAATTATGCCCAGAGTTGTCTTTCGAGGCAGGCTCAGTATTAGGGCCAGGATTGTCTTTCAAGACAGGCTCGGAAATCGGGCCAGAGTTATCGGTCGAAGCAGGCACGGAACGATGGCAGGTGTGGCCTGTTCATTGTGAAAGATGGAGAATGTCGTTTAACTTGCATGTGCAGTATAAACCTTTCCAAATAGGAAACTTCGTTACTGATTAACAACTGATTTTCATAAGGATCTTTATGGCAAGCATCGATATCAAAGATACATTCTATTTAATTCCCATTTACAGGGGTCACGGGAGACATTTGAAATATCTGGATGAGGTAATGATAACAGTAAAGCATTGCAAAATGGGCTAACTTCAGCTCCCAGGTTATTTACCAAATTACTAAAATCGGTGTTGGACTGCTCAGTTCAAAAAACACTTGTTATGTCTTGTTTGGATGATATTCTAATGCTGTATTTTGCTAAAATCAGCTGTTTCAGCCTCAACTATATTTGAGAAATTGGGGTTCCTCATCTATCCAGTTAAATTTAAGTTGATACCAAATAGACTTGTTGATCAGTGGGATTTACCTTTAACTATTAACTAGTCTGTGACTCCACCCTGGGGCAAGAGATTGGAGGTAATAAAAGTTGGTAACAACCGTTGTTATAAAGCAGCCTTCTATTCATCAAGAATAATTGGCAATATAGTAGCTGTGATTCAGCTGTGCAAGTGGGGGAACTGACATCGTGCAAAGTAGCAACCTCTCAAGTGCCATGTAGGACATTGTTAACAGGCCTATGCTATTACCAGCTGAAGCTACCAAAGTCACAATGATGGATGAACAAATATTCAGCATTGCTCCAGTAGTTTGGTCAGTAAAAGTTCAGTTATATTACAAACTGATGCTAAGTGCTCAAATGTGGAAAATTGCGAATGTCATCTCTAGTTCGGAGGTGGAGGAGATTTGCGTGAGTGGCCAATTCTTCAGTTATTGGTATCAACTATCTATAGACACTAGGTGCATTCTATGGGTTAAAGGGTTATTGAGCAAATATGCATAATCTGCATGCTCAACTTCAAGTTGATACACTATGGTGGTGGCATATGTTAGTCACATGGGTGCAATCAAGTAAAAGTATCCTGTTATAATTTACCAAATCTCATTTGCCACTGGTGTATTATCACGTACAGATCAATGACAACATAGAATGGGTGTTGGATCACAAAGTATTTTATGAAATTATGGTTCGATGGAACACCGAATATTGATATGTTTGTTTTCATGCTCATTCACTGGTTGCAAAAATATGTGGCATAACAGTGGTGAGAGATACATTCTCGCTACAAGGAGGAGGAATGTTCTTTTATGTCTTCCTCCATTTTGCCACATCAGTCGGGTCTTGAAATAAAGTCAGCAATATCCCGCTTTAGGTTTTCGTACTGTCTGACTGGCCTATACAGCCATGATTCCCGCTTTTGTCGGGAATAATAATACAACCTTATACGGTTATTCTAATCGTAAACTTTGCTGGTTCAGCCTGTGGCTCGGGAAACCAACCTTTGCATGATAAAATCAATTTATTGACTTGCAGATTCTGAATAGACTGCTCCTACGGCTTGGGTTGTCATACCGATCCATGTATGTGCTCACTGCAGAGTGCAGGGATAGCACCAAAAAAGCAGTACATTTCCTCTTCAGGAAATGGGAAGCGTTTTGTTTAAATACTAATGTTACATTTAATACGGTACAGACGTCTTGGAGTTCGTTTTCAAATGGGTCTTTGACAATAATTAAGTTATAGGGCCATTTACTGTGCCCAACGTGCCTTCCCATCATATTTGCTGCAGCGAACGGGACCCACTCTGTCGGGTTTCACCCTCGGATATTGAGTTTGTAAAGGATATCTTTAACACAAGTTCTCCCAGGACAAGTACAGGGCAGTATGGGATATTGACATTGTGTTAACACTACTTCACCAGGGGGCTCCAGCTACATCCTTAGCTTTGGCCCGGCTCTCATAAGGTAGTTATCCTCATGGCGCTGGTCTCAGCGCAACGGGTTCAGTCTCCGCATAATTGCGACTGGACAGAATGGTTACATCTGCAAATAATATAATATTTTATGTTTATGATTGAGTTAAGCAGAGCAGAAGGGGCGTCAGGTCTCAAACTAGCCTCATGGCATACCCCAGGGACCATCGGTTATGTGTGGTCACACATTTACAACATTACGTCTAGGTCACCTAGAGCCTTAGAGGCTCTGATACTAGCTATGTTTGTTAGTTACAAAAAACCTCATAAGAAGGTATCAATTCAGACCATCTCCAGGTGGTTAAAACGGGGCTTTGGCTTATGCAGGAGTAGATACTACATTTCTAATCTCACTCCACCAGGGCTGCTACAACATCAGCAGCAAGGGTTATGTACGGTCCTCTGGACCACATCCTAGCGACTGCAGGATGGTCTAACGAACTAGTTTTCCAAACATTTTATAATAACCCATTGCCAGACCAGGGGTATTTGCCAACTCTATTTTAGGTTCAGTTATATAGTTTCCTCCTGGATGAGAGGGGTACTATTATTATTATTTATTCATCATGAATGTTTCCCTTATCTGTCAATTGAAGCTGTTGTGGTTGTGTAGACTCGTTTCTCACGGCATGAAATCACAGAGTTTTGAAATCTTCACGTAGTCACTCACGTGACTCCGAAGTGACTCCGAAGTAAAATAGTTGAGTGATTACTTGCCCTCCACTCCCCTCCACTCCCAACCCTCTTTCATAAAGGCCAGCTGGTAGTTCTAGTTTCTCTAATCTTACTATATTAAGTTCATCAACTGTTATCTGTGATTTCACACCGCTGCTTTGAAGAATGACACGCATGCGGGCTGGCGGGTTCTTCACGTAATCACTCAACGTAACTCCTCATAAAATAAAGATCAAACTTCAAACTGGTAAGTTCTCGTTTAATCTTACTATTCTCCTACATTCCAAAGAATCTGGATTTGATTTATATTTCTCTTGGCTTGCAGTTAAAATCCAAAGATGCCAAATGTACTGCAGCAATGAAGTCCACCATTTCCTTGAAACACACTTTAAAAAATAATATTAGGAGTGATCCCTCTTCATAAATCCATGGTGATTCTCTCCTCTGAACCCATATCAATCAAAGTGCTTCTTAATGCCTTCTGTCTCACATTTTACCAGATGTTAAGTTTGCCACTACTGCCTGATCAATGTGACACCACGTTTAATGTTTGATGCTGAGTTGGCTGTGAGCCAGTCTTCAGGCTTTGCACTCGTTTGTTAAGTTCATTCAAAGGATAAAGGCTGGTTGGTTTTAGAACTTCAAGGAAAATTTACCTGGACTGTGTATTTTGTTTCCTGAGAACTTCATCAGCTGACTATTGACTTCCTTCTCTAAAATAAGGACAATTGACAACTGTTAATCCCGCTGTGAATGGAGATGAGAGTTCAATCTCTGAGTGTATTCAATGGTTTGTTTGCATTTGGACTGTGTATGCCCCAAAGCTTTGTTTTAGTTTAATGTCGATGTACAACGCCGATAGAGTTACAGGCCCTTCGGCCCACCGAGTCCATACTGATCCCTGCACGTTAACACTACCCTACACTTCATTAATATTACCCTAACGTACACTATCCTACACAACTAGGGCTAATTTTACATTTATACCATACCAATGAACCTACAAACCTGTACCTTTGGATGAAAAACGAAGATCTCGGCGAACACCCCATGCAGGTCAAGGGGAGAATGTACAAACTCCGTACAAACAGCTCCCGTGGTCAGGATCGAACCCCGGACTCTGGCACTGTGAGGCAGTAGCTCTTCCATGTTCCAGAACCAGAACCAGGGGCCACAGTTTAAGAATTAGGGGTGGACCATTTAGAACAGAGATGAGGAAAAACGTTTTCACCCAGAGAATTGTGATTCTGTGGAATTCTCTGCCTCAGAAGGCAGTGGAGGCTAAAAGGCCTGTCTCACGAGTCTGCGGTCTATGGCGGCGAAACGGGAAGAGTATGCCGCCATAGACCGCGCACTCGTGAGAAAGTACAATTCCCGGGCCGTGCGGCGGTGTTCCCAACACCGCGCGGTGCTAAAATAAAATCGACTATGTCCAAAACTAAATACTCACCGCACAACCTCCACCAGTGATGCACGAGTGCGGCACGGCCGCTCGCACGGGCCGCCGCCAGTGTGGCTCGAGCGCCGTGCGTCAAACCTCCACTGCCACAGCCTCCGCCAGTGAGGCACGTGCCGCCGCCAGTGAGGCACGGCCGCTCGCACGGGCCGCCGCCAGTATGGCTTGAGCGCCGTGCGTCAAACCGTTCACTGCCACAGCCGCCGCTGGTGAGTCACGTGCGGCGGGCCGACGTCATCGCAGTCGGCCCGCCCTTTTATTTACTTACCACAAGCACGTGGGACCCGCCGTGTTTGAATTAACTCGGCCCCCACGCAGCATCCGTGCGGCGCTCCGGTGGATAGGCTCGACGCTCTCGCCGTTGCCGCGCTTCACCGCCAATGACCGCAAACAGGTAAGACAGAGCCTTAATTCTCTGGATGCTTTCAAGAGCGCGTTAGATAGAGCTTTTAAAGATAGCGGAGTCAGGGGATATGGCGAGAAGGCAGGAACGAGGTACTGATTGTGGATGATCAACCATGATCATATTGAATGGCGGTGCTGGCTCGAAGGGCCGAATGGCCTACTCCTGCACCTATTTTCTATTGTCTATTGTCTATAATAAAGCCCCACAATATTTAGGAATGAAGTTCAGATGCTGCACTTTGTAACTTGAAGAGAATATACTCAGCAATCCAGACAGCATCATTAGTGGGAGAAGCTGACATTTTAGATTCATGTCTTTTCATCAAAACTGGGAAGAATTAGACATTAAACGTGTTTAAAATAGGAGTCAAATTGGTGAGAACAAAAGGAAAGATCTGTGATAAGATGAAAACCATGGGAGATAGAAACATAGAAACATAGAAAATAGGTGCAGGAGGAGGCCATTCGGCCCTTCGAGCCAGCAACGCCATTCATTGTGATCATGGCTGATCGTCCCAAATCAATAACCCGTGCCTGCCTTCTCCCCATATCGCTTGTTTCCACTAGCCCCGAGAGCTCTATTTAACTCTCTCTTAAATCCATCCAGTGACTTGGCCTCCACTGCCCTCTGTGGCAGGGAATTCCACAAATTCACAGCACACTGTGTGAAAAAGTTTTTTCTCACCTCAGTCTTAAATTGCTTCCCCTTTATTCTAAGACTGTGGCCCCTGGTTCTGGACTCGCCCAACATTGGGAACATTTTTCCTGCATCTAGCTTGTCCAGTCCTTTTATAACTTTATATGTTTCTATAAGATCCCCCTCATCCTTCTAAACTCCAGGGAATACAAGCCTAGTCTTTTCAATCTTTCCTCATATGACAGTCCCGCCATCCCAGGGATCAATCTCGTGAACCTACGCTGCACTGCCTCAATTACAAGGATGTCCTTCCTCAAATTAGGAGACCAAAACTGTACACAATACTCCAGATGTGGTCTCTCCAGAGCCCTATACAACTGCAGAAGAACCTCTTTACTCCTATACTGAAATCCTCTTATGAAGGCCAACATTCCATTAGCTTTCTTCATTACCTGCTGCACCTGCACGCCAACTTTCAGTGACTGGTGTACAAGGATGCCCTGGTCTCGCTGCACCTCCCCCTTACCTAACCTTACCCCACTGAGATAATAATCTGCCCCCTTGTTTTTGCCACCAAAGTGGATAACCTCACAGATGAAGGCTGGTAATAAAAGTCTACCAAGAGGTCTTGTCCCATGATAGTTCGCCTACCCCCACAACAGGTCCGAGGTTGATGCCATTTCCCTAGCCCTACACTCATCCCTGGAACATCAGATCAGAGAGACACCTACCTCAGACTTCTATTCATAGACTATAGGTTTGCTTTTAATACCATTATCCCATTAAAGCTCATCACCAAACCCGTGGAACTTGGCATCTCTGCAACTTCCTGACCAACAGACTATAATCAGTGAGGATAGGGGACAAATCATCCTCTACGATAATCCTCAACACTGATGCTCCGCAAGGATGCTTTCTCAGCCCCCTTCTTTACTCCTTAGACACCCACACTGTGAAGCCAAATCTAATTCAACTTACAAATCCACGGACGCCACCATTTTTGTGGGCGGGATATCAAATATAAACTAGATGAAGTACAGGAAGGAGATTGAGAACCTCGTGACCTGGTGTCGAGACAATAACCTTTCTCTCAATGTCAGCAATACAAAGGAGACAGTGATCGACTTCAGGAAAAGAAGCGGTACATATACCCCAATATACATTGATGGCGCCAATTAGAGATGGTTGAAAACTTCAAGTTCCTAGGAGTAAATATCACCAGCAACTTGTCCTGGACTAGCCATGGTGAAGCAACGGCCAAGAAAGTACACCAACGCCTCTACTTCTTTAGAAGGCTTAGGAAGTCTGGCATGTCCCCAACAACTCTCATCAACTACAGATGTACCATAGAAAGCATTTTATCAGGATGCATCATGGCATGGTTTGAGAACAGATCTATCCAAGACAACAAGAAATTACTGAGAATTGTGGATGCAGCCCAGACCATCACACAAACCAACCTCCTTTTCATTGACTCCATCTAATCTTCATGCTACCTCGGTGAGCCCAGCAGCATATTCAAGGACAAGTCTCAACCCCGTCACTCCCTCTTCTCCCCTCTCCCATCACACAAGAGGTACAGAGGTGTGAAAACGCACACCTCCAGTTTCAGAAAAGGTTTCTTCCCCGCAGTTATCAGGTAACTGAATCATCCTATGAGCAACTAGAGAGTAGTCTTAGGCTACTATCTACTGTAATGGAGACCCTCACATTATCTTTAATCGGTCTTTACTGGGCTTTATCCTGCACTTTATTCCCTTTGTCCCTTTGTCATGTACACTGTGGTAGACTCGATTGTAATCATGTCGTCTTTCCACTGGCTGGTTAGATCGCAACAAAAAAGCTTTTCACTGTACCTTGACAATAAACTAAAGTAAACTAAACTGAACTAAACAAGTGGTGCTAACTGAGGAAGAGTAGAAAGGATTACTGATGGACATGTGATGCAGCTGGAGGATGTGTAAATCGGAGGACATGAATGAAATCAGCAGCATTCCAGAAAAAGGGAGAGAGTTAAAACACATGCTGAAAATGTGGATATAAAACTGAAATGATGGATGACCTGGAATGGTGGAATTTGATGTCCTGAAGACTGGAATGTTCTGCGTTAAAAGTTGCTTTCCTCCACACTCCTGTCATCTCACCTCAAACTCCACCGTTCACCTACACACTCGGGGAGCCGCAGATCCACCAAATGTGCCACCCCTGAAAACTCTTTACGAGCGGCTTTTTATTTAAATTGGTGCTTTCACCAAAAGAAGAGAGTCACAAACTGGAACTGACAGTTACTGATCCGGATAGCAATCCTCTCGTTATTGATCCGGATAGCAATCCTCTAGTTATGTTGAGAGTGGGAATAATTTATAACGAAGGCAAAGAACTACTCATGAAGGGCAGGAGATAGAGAGTTGATTCATGCTAAGTTCACAATTTCCAGGTAGACACAAAATGCTGGAGTAACTCAGCGGGACAATATTTGATGCGTGTGTGTTCATGTGTGCATGCACGTGTGTGTGTGTGTGTGTGAGTGTTCATATGTGCGTGTGTGTGCATACGTATGCTTTCCCACGACCATGTGGTACTTGGTCATGAATTTACTAATCGGACATGTAGCTTTGGTAAATTGGAAAGCCTGTCATGATCAAGGTATATTATATTATAACTATAATATATACCATATTATAAGCAGAGCTCTGCCAAAAACTGTCCAAGCCAACCAAACTCTATTTTTAATTTCATTTCCTCTGTTCATAACTTTGTAGCATTATCCTGGTGCAGTAGCTAAAAGTGCCCATTTGTAGGTGGCATGGTAGCGTAGCGGTAGAGTTGCTGCCTTACAGCGCCAGAGACCTGGGTTTGATCCGGACTACGGGTTCTTCTGTACGGAGTTTGTATGTTCTCCCCATGACCTGTGTGGGTTTTCTCCAAGATCTTTGGTTTCCTCCCACACTCCAAATGTGTACAGGTTTGTAGGTCAATTGGCTTGGTATAAATGTAAACGTTTCCCTAGTTTGTGTAGGGTAGTGTTAATGTGTGGGGATCGCTGGTTGGTGTGGACTCGGTGGGCCAAAGGGCCTGTTTCCATGCTGTATCTCTAAATTTTAAACTAAACCGAAACACTAAAATATTTGCAAATAATGGGCCATTGCATCAGACATATGGAAGGGGAGGCACTAAAGGGGTGGAGGGTAGATAACGACACTTAGCTCAGTGGCGATCCATGGATTGGGATGTTTTGGGAATGGCCAATGAAACATGCTCCTCAGAGAGACCACATTACTCTCCCATGTGGGTTTGATATCATTTGATGTGGATTTGAGGCAGAAATCATGCTGGTTACACATGGGTGATTTGCCACAGGAGGTGACGATGGTTCCACCTGGAAATTGTCGCAACAGCATTACTCTGGAAAAAAAATCAATTTCAGTCAAGTAGTATTGAAAATAAAGATTATGTGGTTGAATTTTGGAAAAGACAGGTTGCAATTTTCTCATATACTTTACCACCTTGGCACTCTGGGTGAATAAGTCACTATTGATAACCGACTTGCTCAGACAACATGACACGCAGCATAGTTCCACAAACGGCAGTGGAATGAATGATGAGTTGCTCTGCCCTGATGATGGAGAGTTGGCTGTAGTCCCGTCACTCCTCTGGATCATTTCACAATAACCGTGGGATCTTGTACAGCACTGGCTGGCAGACCTTTGCTTCTTTGTCTTGTCTGAAACATAACTCTCCCTGTAATGTGGCACCTTCCTGGATTATGTGCTGAATCTGAGCTCAGTAAAGGTAGTGGTTTCATATCCTCCAACACTGATTCAGGGGCCAAATAATAGAACATAGAACAATACAGCACAACAACAGGCCATTTGGCCCACAATGTCTGTCATAACCAAACATAATGCCACGACCATCTATCATCTAGCTACACTTAATCATATCCCTCCATTCCCTGCATAACCACATTCCTGTGCAAAAGCCTCTTAAATACCACTTTTGTCTCTACCTCCACCACCACCCACTGTGTAAAAAATAAGTTGCACTTTACATCCCCTTTCACCTTAAACCTATCCCTCTAGTATTTGATTTTTCCATCTTGGGAATAAGGTTCTGACTATTTACACTATCCATGCCTCCCGTAATTTTATAGACTTCTATCAAGACTCCCTGCAGCGTCTGGCATTCTAGACTCATACTCAATACCCCAACCGATGAAGGCAAGCATACTATATGCCTTTTTTTTTAACCACTCTATCTACTTCTGTTGCCACTTTCAGGGATCTATGGACTTGGACCCCAAGATCAATCTGTACATCGATGCTGTCGAGGGTCGTGCCGCTAGTTGTATATTTTCCACTTACATTTGACCTTCCATAGTGTAACACCTCACACATGCTCGGATTAAACTCCATCTGCCATTTCTCCGCTATTTCTGTAGCTGATCTATATCCCACTGTATACCTTGACAGCCTTCCTCACTTTCATGAGCCCAGCAATCTTGGTGTCATCTGGAAACTTACTAACCAGTCTGTCTACAATTATGTCTGTCATTTATATATATACATCATAAACAGTATATATATTATAAGAGAGAGATCGATGTTCATAGGTGAGTGAAATCTGTCTTAAATTGTTTAGTTTAGATTAGAGATACAGTTTAAAGATACAATGTGGGAAGACGCCCTCCAACCCATCAAGTGCATGCTGACAATGATCACCCAGTCACTAGTTCTATGTTAACCCACTTTCTCATCCACTCCCGACACACTAGGGACAATTTTACAGATGCCAACTAACTTATAAACCTTTGGGATGTGGAAGGAAACTGAAGCACTCACAGAAAGCGCATGCATCACCGGGAGAAAGTGCAAACTCCACGGCATCAGGATCAATCCCAGGTCTTTGGCGCTGCGAGGCTGCAGCTCTACCAGCTGCACTCTGTGGAAATTACAACCTTCAGGTTCCTCGCTGTGTGTGACACAGTTTGGCAGAGATTCAGTCTGTACCACACTCTGCAATTTCAAATTATCGAGATCAGCGGAAGATGAACAAGTTACAAATTAAGGTCTTTCATGGGAACTCTTTTAACACATTGATGTCTAACGTACTATTAACTGCTGGGTTGTTGATGGTAGTATTCTTACAGACTCTAATCCTGGCACTCGGTTTGACATTTCCACACATGGTATTCATTGTAACTTTAAGACTGCCATTTATCCACATTTACCATGGGAATGCTATTATCAGTAGGTACTTTGGAGTCGTAGAGTCAGACACTGTGGAAACAGACCCTTCAATCCATCGATTTCATGCTAACCACGCATTTACTTAATGTAATTACTTTATGAAAGGGACAAAGATCATTAGTCTGACCACCAAAGAAAGAGTTCCTTTTCAAAGCATATGATCTATACTGCACAGAAGCATATCCTTTGGTTCACTGTGCCCTTACCAACCAGGAAGTACAAGTTACATTTACCAGGATTGTTGCCATCTCTGCCCTAGTAATTCAAGTTCTCATTTAGATATTTATTCAATGTCATTCAACTACATGCCTTACATCACCACTTGAGTAGTAGGGTGGATGAGTGGTTCAGCAGTAGAGCTACCGTCTCACAGCGCCAGAGACCCGGGTTCGATCCTGACTTTGGGTGCTTTCTGTACGGAGTTACTACGTTCTCCCCATGACCTGCGTGGGTTTTCTCCAAGATCTTTGGTTTCCTCCCACACTCCACAGGTCTGTTGGTTAATTGGTTTGGTATAAATGTATATTGTCCCTAGTGTGTGGGTAGTGTTAATTCGCGTGAACTCGGTGGGCCGAAGGGCCTTTTTTTGCTCTGTATCTCTGAGCTAAACTAAACTAAAGGTTGAACACTGATTTTCCGTCAAAATTACAAGAGCTCAGTTTAAATTCCCTGAATGGCCACAGATGGCATTGTGAACTGAATGTGGATGGAATGACCTGTTAACCCATCCCCGGCTTCCGACCCCACTCCCGACTCGCTAGGTGCACCAGCGAGCCCCTCTCACCTGCTGCTGTTTCTTGCTGACCCCCCAATGCCGCTACTGCCTCTTCCTTCTCCCCCAGAGCCACTATGGTCTGTTATAACCACCTGCCCTATCTATACCATGGAGAACAATGGGGACCCGGTGTGGGGGGGACTCGGTGTGGGAGGGACCCAGTGTGGGGGGGACCCAGTGTGGGAGGGACCCAGTGTGGGGGGGACCCAGTGTGGGAGGGACCCAGTGTGGGGGGGACTCGGTGTGGGAGGGACCCAATGTGGGGGGGACTCGGTGTGGGGGGGACTCAGTGTGGGGGGGACCCGGTGTGGGAGGGACCCAGTGTGGGGGGACTCGGTGTGGGGGGGACTCGGTGTGGGAGGGACCCAGTGTGGGGGGGACTCGGTGTGGGGGGGACTCGGTGTGGGGGGCTTGGTGTGGGGGAGACTCGGTGTGGGGGGGACCGCCATGAGGGACGGTGGGAGAACAAAGGGGAACCCGGTGTGGGGGGGACGGTGTGGGAGGGACCCAGTGTGGGGGGGACCCGGTGTGGGGGGGACTCGGTGTGGGGGGGACCGCCATGAGGGACGGTGGGAGAACAAAGGGGAACCCGGTGTGGGGGGACTCGGTGTGGGAGGGACCCAGTGTGGGGGGACTCGGTGTGGGAGGGACCCAGTGTGGGGGGACTCGGTGTGGGGGGGACTTGGTGTGGGGGGGACTCGGTGTGGGGGGGGACTTGGTGTGGGAGGGACCCAGTGTGGGGGGGACTCGGTGTGGGGGGGGACTCGGTGTGGGGGGAACTCGTGTGGGAGGGACCCAGTGTGGGGGGGACTCGGTGTGGGGGGGACTTGGTGTGGGGGGGACTTGGTGTGGGGGGGATTCGGTGTGGGGGGGCCACCATGAGGGACGGTGGGAGAACAAAGGGGAACCCGGTGTGGGGGGACTCGGTGTGGGGGGGACTCAGTGTGGGGGGACTTGGTGTGGGGGGGACTCGGTGTGGGGGGGGCCACCATGAGGGACGGTGGGAGAACAAAGGGGAACCCGGTGTGGGGGAGGGGGGCACTCCAGTTTAGAATTCTCTGCCCAGGGGATAAGTCTGTGTTTGTTTATTCATTTGTTTCGGTGAAGGCTCTGTGCTCATGGCAGGCAGCCAACAGTCGCTTGTCTTTTTCTTTTTTTTTCACTTTTAATTTAATTTAAATTTAATTTCAAGTTTTCGTGTACTTTGTTGTGTGTTATGACTGTTCGCAGACCAATTTCCCTCCGGGGATGAATAAAGTTCTATCGTATCGTATACCACACATAATTTTGGATACTTGTTCAGGTCTCTCCTCAGCCCCATCTGCTCCAAGGAAAACAAACCCAGTCTTTCCAGTATCTCCTCAAAATAACAAGCATTCCACCCCAGGCAATGACCTTGTGGATCTCCTCTGTATCCTCTTCACATTCTCCAATAGGTTGTGGATCATCAAAATGAAGCACGTGTAAAGTAGTCAAATATTGAATGAGGGGAACCCATTTTGAGCATTTGATTGAAAGGTTTGTGGCATTTTTCAGAATGAAAATGAAGGGGCACACTCAAGCAATAGATTTGCATTCTTAATAGTTTGGTGGCGCAGCGGTAGAGTTGCTGCATTTCAGCACCAGAGACCCAGGTTCAATCCCGACTACGGGTGCTGTCTGTACAGAGTTTGTACGTTCTCCCTGTGACCTGTGTGAGTTTTCTCCAAAGGTCTTCGGATTCCTGCCACACTCCAAAGATGTACAGGTTTGTAGGTCTGAAGAAGGGTCTCGACCCGAAACGTCACCCATTCCTTCTCTCCAGAGATGCTGCCTGTCCCGCTGAGTTACTCCAGAATGTTGTGTCTACACCAGGTTGTAGGTGAATTGGCTTGGGATAAATGTAAATTGTCCCTAGTGTGTGTAGGATGTAGTTATTGTTCGGGGATCGCTAGTCGGTGCAGACACCATGGACCAACGGGGCTGTTTCCATGCTGTATCTCTAAACTAAACTATAGTAAAACTGAATGAGGGAGAAAGTTCTGCTGTTTAATAGTAAGATTAAACGAGAACTTAACAGTTTGAAGTTTGATCTTTATTTTATGAGGAGTAACGTTGAGGGATTACGTGAAGACCCCACCAGCACGCATGCGTGTCAATCTTTAAAACCAGTGTGAAATCACAGACAACAGTTATTGAACTAAACATAGTAAGATAAGAGAAACTAGAATACCAGTTGACCTTTATGATAGAGGGTGGGCGTGGAGGGCACGTAATCCCTCAACGTTACTCCTCATAAAATAAAGATCAAACTTCAAACTGGTAAGTTCTCGTTTAATCTTACTATTTTACTTCGGAGTCACGTGAGTGACTACGTGAAGATTTTAAAGCTCTGTGATTTCATGCCGTGGAAACGAGTCCAGGCGTCATACACTGCATCAGTAGGCCAATGATGAGTGAACATTAATAATGCATTCAGACATTACATAGATATAGACATGTTGATGCTATTAATGAACAATAGTGGCAATAGTAACCTCCCTCGACCGGGAGGAAGCTATGAAACAGACCTAACATAGAGTTGGCAAATACCCCCGATCTGGCAATGGCTTTATTCTGAATATTTGGACAGATCGTTAGTTTGACCATCCTGCAGCCGCTAGGATGTGGTCCATAACCCTGCTGTTGAGGTGTTGCGGTCCTGGTGGAGTGAGACTCAAAATGTCAATGGTCACTCCTGTATAAGCCAGACCCATTTAACCCCCTGGGGAAGGTCTGCAGTGATACCTTCTAACAAGGTTTATGTAACTAACAATATTGCTAGTCAGAGTCTATAAGGCTCTTAGGGACCTTGACATACTGATGTAGATGCGTGATCACACACAACCCATGGTCCATGGGATATGCAACATCTAGTTTGGTCTTATGTCCCTGTCTACTCTGCTTGACTTAATCATAAACATAACATGTTAATATTGCCCGCAGATATGATCATCCTATCCAGTGTAGCAATGACTGGACCCGTTGCGCTGGACCCGTTTGACCAAGGACAGGGATGTTGTTGGAGCCCATCGGCGAAATGACATAGCACAATGTTAGCAACCCATATCTCTGCTTCCCTAGGCCTGGGAGGTTTTAAGTTGACGATACCCCCTTCATAATCTAGATGTCAGAGGGTGAGACCCGACAGAGTGGTTTCTGTTCCCCGCAGCCAAATGATGAGGAGGTACTTCAGGCACAGTAAATGGAACTTTAACTTAATGCTATAAAATGCCATATAAACTGAATTTCAAGGCGTCAATCATCCGTGCCGAGTTAAATGTAAATAAGCATAAACACCTCCCATCTCCTTATGAGGAATGCTGCTATTTGGTGCTATCCCTGCAATCTGCAGTGAGCACTCCCAAGGCTTTTGGTTTAACAACCCGAGCAGCAGTCTCTCAGAGTCTGCAAGTCAATGAATTGATTATATCATGCAGAGGATCGTTTCCACATCACAGCTGAACCAGCAATTTTTTGTGTCCAGAAATAACCATGTAAGGTTTTATGATCATTCCCCACATCAGCGGGAACCATGGGTATATAAACCAGGCAGGCACTACGAAAATGCCGGAAGCGGGAAACTTGCTGAATTTTGCAAGACCCGTCTAATGAGGCCAAATGGAGGAAGACATAAAAGAACATTCCTCCCTAGTGTAGCGAGAATGCACCCATCGCCATTGATATGCCTCGTATTTTCAACAACTGGTGATTGACCCTGGATGCAAACATCTCGATCGTTAGTGTTCCATCGAGCCACAATGTCATTAAATACTTTGTGATCGCACATCCATTCTGTGTTGTCATTGATTTTACATGATAATACACCAGTGCTAAATGCGGTTAGGTAAACTATCACCGGATACATTGATTTGATTGCACCCTTGTGATTAACATATACCACCACCAAAGTGTATCACCTTGGACTTGTGCATGCAGATTATGCATATTCACACACCCTTTAATGCACCATTGGCAGTTGATACCATAACTGAACAATTGATAACTCATGCTATCCCATCTGCCTCCATAACTAGAGATGGTATTAGTAATTTTCCATCTTTGAGTAATAGCATCACTTTGGAATTGACTGAAGATTTACGGATGAAAGGTTTAATGGAGCAACGCTGAATACTGTTCGTCCACCATTGTGACTTTGATAGTTTCAGCTGGGAATAGCAGAGGTCTAATCTTTTGTCTCAGAGCGGAGTCCCAGACAAATGAATGGATTAATTGTATCCCAATAATCAATAGTTTCAGTTGGTATCAACTTAACTTAAATTTTACTGGACGGATGAGAAACCCAATTTCTCAAATGTAGCTATGTGGCTGACAAGGCTAATTTAGCAAAATACAATATGTTCAATATCATCCAGTTTGGCCATAACACTTGTTTGTTAGCTCTGTGCAGTCAAAGCACTGATTGTAGTGATTTGGTAAATAACCTGGGAGCTGAAGTTAGCCCATTTTGCAATGCTTCTGAGTGTATCCTTGCCTCATCCAGCTAAATTTCAAATATCTCCGAAGCCTGTGAGCGGAAATGATCACATGGAAGTTACTCAGAAATGTCTATACTGCACATGCGGGTTGAAGCTGTTGACAATGAACAGTCTACATCCCCATAATTGCGAGCCTGCCTTGAAAGGCAACTCCAACCATACCTGCTGTGCAGTATAAACTAATCTCATGTTATCCCAAACCAGTGTAAATATTCAAACCAGTGTAAGTATTACCAACTTGTATCCGTGACAGGAGGCATCATCGATGTGGCTCCATACCTTCCACTGCCGGATGGGGAACTTCCAGGAGTTGCCTCAATCAGCTTCATCCTTCATCTGAATGGGAGGACTTATGCAACCCGACCCAGGAGCTGCCTCAACCATGTGTGCATGATGTTTGCACCTTCTGCTCCTGGGAGGTAGAGGAGCTCGAGTACGGGGTTGGCACATCTTCCAGGAAGGCCGTTCTGGGCCGTGGTCTGAAAAGACCTTTGTCCTGGTTGTACGGCCTTCGAGCTTTCACCAGCTTCAGGGCATCGTCGTTTGCTGGTGGGTGCGTAGGGGTGCTGCCGCCGGAGATGTGAGGTCTTGCCTGATGATGTGGCCTTCATGAGCCCGACGGCCCTCGTCGAGCTTCTTGACCTGTTTCAACAGGTTGCCCCCAAATGGCAGTATCAGTGGTTACTTGTCTTGCACAGTCCTGCAAAGTTGGGGTCCCCAGATAGCTGTTCACCGCAGGGACACTGAGAGAAACACAGTTCCCTGGTGCTGGGTATTTGATAGTTGTCATTCACAGCCTGCTCCTGCTGCTGGTTGTGTTGTTCCTGCACCCCCAGCACACTTGTGGTATCTTCAGCCAAACCCCTGTCTTCAGAGTCAGCCCAGAAATGACTCCTAATGCTCCACTCTGTCGAGGGAGATGCATTATGCAGCCCTCTATAAGGTGCTGCCATGGGCGTCCTAGGACCCCATGGTGACTAGACTCCATATACGTCGCGTTGGAGCATCTGCTCCATCAACCGCTCCAAGCGGGATATGCGCTCACAGTTGCTGCCCGCCGGCGGTGAGTCTTCACAGCCCGACTCGTCTTCGGGCCTGTCCGACTTCTGCTTGGCCTTCCCGCCAGTCTGTGGTGTCGATTCGGACTGTGCAGGTGCCAGGTCGGAGACTGCTGATCGAATAGTGATCCTGGTGCAGCCGACCGCTGCTGACTGCCCGCACTTCCGCGGTCCTCCGCAGTCAGTCTGGATGCCGTCCATTTGGACTTAGTCCATGGTTCCTTTCCTGTAACACAATTCTCACAGAAAATAGAACAAAACGACCTTAGAGTAAAGAATTTACCTGCAGGTCCAGTTTTAAACCTTCCGCTGCAGGGGCAACGCTCCTCCTAATTAGAGGTTCCTGCAAGAAGACATAACCTGGAAAAGGTTTTAAAAACTTACCTTCAGGTCTGACCGCTGGCAGGAGCATCATGCCCCCCCGCCAGTCGTACGCAATGTGATAGACGATATGACACGCATGCATGCTGGCGGGGTCTTCACGTAGTCACTCACGTGACTCCGAAGTAAAATAGAAAATAAATCAATAGATCATTGCAACATGTGAAATAATCACTGGCACACACTAATATAACATTTATTTGGAATAAACTAGTAGAATGAAAAATGCATGGGGCACGTTAAGTTATTGAATTAAGTTATGGATCCAAGGAGAGATGGCTGAATGGATAGCAAATTAGCTCCATGAATGGAAGCAGAGGGTGATGGTAGAAGGTTGCTTCTCGGACTGGACGCCTGTGACTAGTGGTGTGCCTCATGGTTCGGTGCTGGGCCTGTTACTGTTTTGCATCTACATCAATGAGTTGGATGAGAACATACAGGGCAAGTTTGCTGATGATAGAAAAGTGAGTGGTTTTGCAGATAATGAAGATGATTGTGAAAGATTGCAGCTGGATCTGGAGCGATTGGCCAGGTGGGCTGAGGAATGGTTGTTCGAATTTAATGCAGAAATGTGTGAGGTGTTGCATTTTGGGACGTCTAATCAGGGCAGGACCTATACAGTGAATGGTAGGCCTCTGGATAGTATTGTGGAGCAGAGCGATCTAAGAGTACGGGTGCATGGTTCCTTGAAGGTCGAGTCGCAGGTAGATAAGGTGGTCAAAAAGGCTTTTGGCACATTGACCATCATGAGTCAGAGTATTGAGGAGGTAATGTTGCAGTTGTATAAGACGTTGGTGAGACCGCATTTTGAATATTGTGTTCAGTTCTGGGCACCATGTTATAGGAAAGATATTGTCAACCTTGAAAGGGTTTACGAGGATGTTGCCAGGACTAGAGGGTGTGAGCTATAGGAAGAGGTTGAGTAGGCTGGGTCTCTATTCCTTGGAGCACAGGAGGATCAGGGGTGATCTTATAGAGGTGTATAAATTCATGAGAGGCATAAATTGGGTAGATACACAGTCTCTTGCCCAGAGTAGGGGAATCGAGGGGTAGATTTTTCACTCAAAGGGCGGTGGGTGTATGGAACAAGCTGCCAGATGAGGTAGGTACACAAAAATGCTGGAGAAACTCAGCGGGTGCAGCAGCATCTATGGAGCGAAGGAAATAGGCAACGTTTTGGGCCGAAACCCTTCCTCAGATGAGGTAGTTGAGGCTGGGATTATCCCACCATTTGAGAACCAGTTGGACAGTACATGGTAGGACAGGTTTGGAGGGATATGGACCAAGCGCAGGTAGGTGGGCCTAGTGTAGCTGGGACATGTTGGCCGGTGTGGGAAGGTTGGGCCAAAGGGCCCGTTTCCACACTGTATCACTCTATGACTATAACTGCACAAAGAAAAGTTTGAGGCTGCATTTCCAAGTGTTTCACCAGCCATTGTTGGGGATAATATATAAATAGTTAGAGGGTGCAGATTGGACTCTGAAGAGAATCTAAATCTGGTGGTTGTTGGCTATTTCAGAAAAATAATTCTCTTCCCTGGAAATAATAAAACTGGCCTGGAGATTATGGTTGCTGTGTCAATTAATGCAAACTAAAATTGCATTGTTGTATATCTAAGGTAGACAAAAATGCTAGAGAAACTCAGCGGGTGAGGGAGCATCTATGGAGCGAAGGAAATAGGCAACGTTTTGGGTAAATACCCTTCTTCAGACTGATGTGAGGGTGGGAGGGGGGGGCGGGAAGAAGAAAGGAAGAGACAGTGGGCTGAGGGAGAGCTGAGAAGTGGAGGAGAAAGTAGGGACTACCTGAAATTAGAGAAGTCAATGTTCATACCGCTGGGATGCAAACTGTCGAAGGGAAATATGAGGTGCTGCTCCTCCAATTTACGGTGGTCCTCACTGGCCATGGAGGAGGCCCAGGACAGAAAGGTCAGATTTGGAATGGGAGGGGGAGTTGAAGTGCTGAGCCACCGGGAGATCAAGTTGGTTATTGCGAACCGAGGGAAGGTGTTGGGCGAAGCGATCGCCAATCCTACGCTTGGTCTCACCGATGTATTTCAGCTGACATCCAGAGCAGCGGATGCAATAGATGAGGTTGGAGGAGGTGCAGGTGAACCTCTGCCGCACCTGGAAAGACTGCTTGGGTCCTTGAATGGAGTCAAGGGGGGAGGTAAAGCGACAAGTGTAGCATTTCCTGCGGTTGAAAGGGAAAGTGCCAGGAGAAGGGGTGGTTCGGGTGGGAAGGGACGAATTGACAAGGGAGTTACGGATGGAGCGGTCTCTGCGGAAAGCAGACAGGGGAGGAGATGGGAAGATGTGGCAAGTGGTGGGGTCACGTTGGATGTGGCGAAAATGTTGGAGGATTATTTGTTGTATGTGACGGCTGGTAGGGTGGAAGGTGAGGACAAGGGGGACTCTGCCCTTGTTACGAGTTGTTGTTTACCTAAATCAGTTTCAGTTTTCAGTTTAGTTTATTGTCACGTGTACCGAGGTACAGTGAAAAGCTCTAGTTGCATGCTAACTAGTCAGCAGAAAGACAATACATAATTATAATCGAGTCATTTACAGTGTATAGATACATGATAAGGGAATAACGTTTAGTGTAAGATGAAGCCAGCAATATCCAAACAAGGATAGTCTGAGGGTCACCAATGAGATGGATAGTAGTTCAGGACTGCTCTCTAGTTGTGGTAGGATGATTCAGTTGCGGGATAACATCTGGGTACAAAACTCTCCCTGAATCTGGAGGTGTGCGTTTTCTCTCCCTTTTGCCTGATGGGAAAGGGGCGAAGAGGGAGTGACCAGTTGTCCTTGATTATGCTGCTGGCCTTGCCGAGGCAGCGTGAGGTCTTAATTGAGTAAATGGAAGGGAGGTTGGTTTGTGTCATGGTCTGGGCTGCATCCACAATTCGCTGCAATTTCTTGCGGTCTTGGATGGCAATGTTCCCAAACCACGCTGTGATACATCTGGATAAAATGTTTTCTCTGGTACAACTGCAGAAGTTGGTGGAAGTTGTAGGGCTCATGCTAAACTCCCTAACCTTTCTAAGGAAATAGAGGTGATAGTGTGCTTTCTTGGTCATTGCTTCAATGTGGGTGGTCCAGGAGAAGTTGTTGGTGATATTGACTCCAAAGGATTTGAGGTTTTCAACCATCTCTACTTTGGCGCCGTCAATGCAAACTGGGGTATGTGTACCACTTCACTTCCTGAAGTCCATCACTGCCTCCTTTGTCTTGCTGACATTGAGAGAAAGGCTGTTGTCTCGACACCAGGGCACAAGGTTCTCAATCTCCTTCCTGTACTCTGACTCATCATTATTTGATATCTGGCCCACATTGAATTAGATTTGTACTTGGCTTTGGAGTCGTGGGTATACAAGGAGTAAAGAAGGGGGCTGAGAACGCATCCTTGTGGAGCACCAGTGTTGAGGATTATCGTTGAGGATCCAGTTGCAGAGATGAGAGCTGACACCAAGTCCCACAACGTTAGTGATGAGCTTGGATGGTACAATGGTGTTAAAGGCAGAGCTGTAGTCTATGAATATGAGTCCGACGTAGATGTCAATCTTATCCAGGATTTACATTCAAGATCTGCATCTTCATTGTATCTCCAACCCAGAGTGTATGAGTTGTATTGTTCGGCTTTATCTAAATCTCTGTCTAGCATTGCAGCACTCGGACCTGAGAGAGTGGGTTAGAGGGCACTGCAGTCCCAGTGCTCTGGAGACGCACATGACTGCACGTACTGGAATCCAAAGCAAAAAAAAGGTGTTGGCCGACCTCAGCGGGTCCGGCACATTTCAGGGCGGGACCTTTCTTCAGACTGATGGTGATATCTAGTAGTGGTGAGGGAAAGGCTTACGGCAAGAACTGATAAGTGATATGTGTAGGAAGGAACTGCAGAAAGACACAAAATGCTTGAGTAACTCAGCGGAACAGGCAGCATCTCAAGAGAAGGAGTGGGTGACACGTCAACAGGCCCTTCAGCCCACCGAGTCCGCGGTAACCAGCTATCCCCACACATTAACACTATCCTACACACACTAGGGACAATTTACATTTATACCAAGCCAATTATCCTACAAACCTGTCCGTCTTTAAAGTGTGGGAGGAAACCGAAGATCTCGGAGAAAACCCACATCGGTCACGAGGAGAACGTACAAACTACGTACCGACAGCTCCCGTGGTCAGGAACGAACCTGGGCCTCTGGCGCTAGAAGGCAGTAGCTCTACTGCTACACCATCGTGTCGCCCGGCGAATGCCTTTTCAACACCCTCCAAAGCTGGTAGATCCCTTCTCGAATAATGGGAACAAAACTGGTGTCATCTTAGAGGCAGTTAAGAAAAGGGACAGGTGATAGGAAAGGGCTGTTGGATGAAAGAAAAAAGAGTTTGTTCATTGGTAATGATTGGATGCATGAACCTAGAGATAAGTAGGTTTCACCATGATCTCATTTAAAATGGACTCCACTCAGAATAAAAGTAGCCATCACCTTTGATAAATGAAAATCAAAAACATTTCCAGGTGCTGGAAATTTGAAATGAAATTGGAAAATGCTGCCCAATCAACCTACAAACTATTCTGTGGGTGAAGCGTTAGAACAAAAGCGTCTGTATTTGGATGATTTTGAGCCGACCAACTCTTTGTAAACAAAATTTGATTGCGCCTTTATTCAAGTCCTGTTTATGTTCATATGCAGGAGTATGGTGAGATACAGACACAATGAGAATCTTGCTGGCAGCAGCATCTCCGGTACATAGACGCCTCACACACACAAAACATGGATCTGGTCCATCACAGTGGTGTCGTCTACAAATGTGTACATGGAGTCAGAGCTGAATTTGGCCATGCAGTTGTGATTGTGTCGGGAGTATAGGAGGGGAGTTAGATAGAGCTCTAGGGGCTAGTGGAGTCAAGGGATATGGGGAGAAGGCAGGCTCGCGTTATTGATAGGGGACGATCAGCCATGATCACAATGAATGGCGGTGCTGGCTCGAAGGGCTGAATGGCCTCCACCTGCACCTATTGTCTATGTTTCTATGTTTCTATGACTGAGCATTATTATGGATGATGTGTTGTTGCCCATCCTCACTGATTGAGGTCTGTGGGTCAGAAAGTTCACGTTCACTAGATATAGGAGTAGAATTAGGCTATTCAGCCCATCGAGTCTACTCTGCCGTTCAATCATGGCTGATCTCTGCCTCCTCATCCCATTTTCCTGCCTTCTCCCCATAACCCTTGACACCCGTTGAGGATCCAGTGGCAGAATGCGGTGCTGATATTTAGGTCCAGGATTTTGAAGCCAAAGGCTATGATGGAATTCTTCCAACAATTTGATGAAAGATCATTGATCTAAAGGTTTAATGGTGTTTCCCTCACTACTTATGCTGCATTATGCCCCTGTCCCACTAAGGAGTTTTTCAGGCGTCTACAGGTGACTAGGCTGTCGCCACATGTAGCAATGTTACAAAATTTTGAGATTTTAAAAATCAAGTCTGCAATTTATCTCATCAGATAAAGCATAAAAAGAAGTTTAATTTGACACCTAATTCACTTTCATATCTTCAGTATTAAAACAGTTATGGCCATTTTCATACTCGGAAATTAGCATCTTGTTCCCTATTGCTTTTCCATTGACTTAACACAAAAGCTGTGATCGAGGACAGTCAAAAGCCCATAACTTTCTTAAAAATTAAGAGAACTGAAATAAATGTTCAGTTATTTTAGATTGAAGCATTCTGAAACAAATATGAAACAATCTTACTTGGATGACCTGAAATTAAAGCATATAATTAGTTAGTTACCTAATTGTAGCTAATTACAAAATTCAATTACTAGATCTAAACATCTATCCATTTCTTAAGAAAAGATTAACATTTTTAAATAGCCTAAAGGCTCTGTCATACGTTGTTGCGGTCATCGGCGGTGAAGCGCGGCTTCGCCTGTAGAGTGGACCGCACGGCAACGGCGAGAGCGCCGAGCCTATGCCACGGGAGCGCCGCACGGATGCTGCGCGGGGGCCGAGTGATTTAAATACGGCTGGTCCCACATGCTTGTGGTAAGTAAAAAAAAGGGCGGGCCGACTGCGATGACGTCGGCCCGCCGCACGTGACTCACCAGCGGCGGCTGTGGCGGCGGCCGTCCTGATCGCGGCGCTGTAGCGGTGGCTGTGCCAGCGGCTGTGCCGCACACGTGCCTCACTGGCGGAGGCTGTGACGGTGCAAGTTCGATGCACGGCGCTCGAGCCACACTGGCGGCGGCTGTGGCGGCGGCCATGCCGCACTCGTGCATCACTGGTGGAGGCTGTGCGGTAGGAAAATATTTTTGAACAGTGTAGGTTTTATTTTAGCACCATGCGGTGTTGGGAACAATGCCGCACGGCCCCGGAATTGTGCGTTCTCACGAGTGCCCGGTCTATGGCGGCAGATTCTTCCCGTTTCGCCGCCAATGACCGCAGACTCGTGAGACAGGCCTTTTAGTATCCAAATAACATTCACACAAGAATTCACAATATAACATGATTTTTAAATCTCATTGTCATGAATTAATAGGCCAAATGGAAGGAATTTAGTGTTTAATTCCCGTAAATTAATGGCCATTTTAATCATCTTGCGAGTGGGATTTTATGGAACGCGATCGATTGGAACGTTGCGGTTGCGGTGAATTTAAACCCCATATCGGCAGGAAAAATGCTGCCGGTTCATATGGGGCCTAAATCACCTAAGAAGCACGTTTATATGTAAAATAAGCGGCTTACCTTTAGCTGTCCCGTACGGGAAATCTGTCCCATTGTCGGCGTTGATGGCATTAGAAGTGGATTTTTATTTTACTCCAGCACTGAAATTGTCCCGCGGTTTAAAAAAAAAATTCACAAAACGGCAGTCGGAACAATTCTTCAGCATTAGCTAGCAGCCCGAGAAAATAAAACTCTGGCAGGCAGGAGAAAACCGCATTTTAACACCGCTCCCCCCCCCCCCCCACCTCAAAGGGGCAAAAGTCGCGCACACGGCCAGTGGCAGAACTGCAGCACCGCTGAAGGTAAGTTTTGTAACATGCCTACCACATGATCGTGGGGTGTCGCCTGTATGGTCATGAGTACTCTCCTCAGTCACCCAAAGAGTCATAGCATTTTTTTGCCGACAGTTGCCTTGACGCCAATGAGCATAGCTTGTCTTTTCCTGATGTAAGTGCTGTCGTAGGTTGTCACCAGGATGACGCAGGTTGTTGCCAGGTGACGTAGATTGTCGCCGGTGCTGACCGGTGAATTCCATTGGCGACTACCTACATCAACCTACGTCAACTGGCGACTGGTACCGGTGACTGAATTGCCTTAAGTTGTCTTCAGTTGTTGCCGACAGGGTCGTCGCTTGTCGTAGCTTGTCGCGGGTGGACGTCCTAATGTGTCGCTGGTTGTCGGTAGCTTGCCATAGCTTGACATTGACTAGGTGGTAGGTTGTTGCAGACATTGTCGTAGACATTGTCGTGGCGGGTCCAGTTGCCGGTTTTTCGGCGACCTGCTACGACTATGACAGTCGCCAAAATAAATCGCCTACGTTGGACAGGCCCATAACTTGCTGATCATTTCCAATATCTGCAATACTTTACTTGTTCTCCAACTACTGAAGCATAACCTATTCCTTTTCTCCAGAGATACTGCCTGACTCCAGCTTTTTGTGTCTATCTTTGGTTTAAACCAGCATCTGCAGTTCCTATCTTTGGTTTAAACCAGCATCTGCAGTTCCTATCTTTGGTTTAAACCAGCATCTGCAGTTCCTTCCCACGCTACTTCCCATGTTTGCTGGTCTCTCGGTGCCATCTGGTGGTGTATTTTGGAATTGCCCCAGTAAAGTGGAAGTCCTGGGCAACACTGCACTGTCTGTGGGGCCCAGTGGCTGCAAAGCAAATCCCTGAAGTTGAAGCATTCAAACTGAAGGAAGTCCCAGACTTTAATGAACAATGACAGTCCTGAAGGTACCCAGAGATGTCGTGAAAGGGTTGAATCTTCACTGGTCTTGCTGGTCCTACCCAGAATCAGTAAGGGGAATTGCTTTCCCAATGCCAAGGCATGTCTGACCTGGTGTAAAGATGGAGAGTCTGGAGATGTAGTTTAATGCAATAGGTACAGATTAAGGGACAAGGGGATGGCTGGTTATTTTTTAATTATTCAGCTTTGGTTCAATGTTTTCAATGAGTTCTCAAAGTTTATTTGTTTTTAATTTCATTCAAAATATTTACATCAATTAAATAATCTCAAAATATTTTTTACAGATTTAAAAGCTTTTAAATTCAGTGAACACTTTGACAGATCAAAGTCCCGTGGCCAGATTGGTCACAGTCACAGCTATTGGAAGCATTTAGGGATTGGTCCTCTACATTACAATGCCTGAAGTCTGCTTTCCCCTCATGTTCCTCTTAAATCTTTTCACTCTCACCTTAAACCTATGCTCTCTAGTTCTTGATTCCAATACCTTGCGAGACAGATACTGTGCATTAATCCTATCTATCCCTCTCAAGATTTTATTCACCTCTATAATATTACTGCTCAGTCTCTTGGGCCCCACAGAATCAAGTCCTAACCTGCCCAATATCTCACTATGGCTCAGGCCCTCGAGTCCTGGCAAGACCCTCGGAAATGGTATCTTTTCCAGCTTAATGGCATCATTCCTATAGCAAGGTGACCAAAACTGTACACAGCACTCGAAATGCAGCCTCATCAATGTCTTGTACAACTGTAACATCACGTCCTAACCTCTACTCAATTCCCTGACTGGTGAAGACCTAATAACAAAACCCTTCTTGACCACCCTATGAACCCGTGACACCATTTTCAGTGACTGTGTATTATACTCCTAGATCCCTCTGCTGTACAACACTCCCGTTCACTGTGAAGGTCCTGTCTTGGCTCGACTTACAAAAACGCAGCACCTCACACTTATCCTATTTAAACCTCACAAGGCACTCCTTGGTCCACTTGTCCAGCTGATCAAGATCATGGTTTAAGGTTGATCCCTGAAACAAATTAGTTGGCAATCCAGGGCTGTTCTTCAATTCCTGCAAGTTACAGGACTGTATGTAAGAATTTAGTTCAAACTTTGACCTGTGGAGGGCAGTAATACGCTTAGCAGCGTCTACACGGCCAGAATCCTACAAGAAGAAGAAGAAGAAGAAATTAGTTGGCATATGAGACAAAGCTAAGACAGATGAGGTGTGTAGGGAGGAACTGCAGATGCTGGTTTAAACAAAAGATAGACACAAAATGCTGGAGTAACTCAGCGGGACAGGCAGCGCCTCTGGAGAGAAGGAATGGCTGACATTTCGGGTCGAGACCCTTCTTCAGACTAGTTGGGGAAAGGGAAACGAGAGATATAGACAGTGAGGTAGAGACATGTAGAACAAATGAATGAAAGATATGCAAAAAAGTAACGATGATAAAGGAAACAGGCCATTGTTAGCGGTTTGCTAGTTGAGAACAGGAACCTGGTGCAACCAGGGTAGTGGAGGGATGGAGAGAGAGGGGATGCAGGGGTTACGTGAAGTTAGAGAGATCAATTATCATACCACTGGGTTGTAAGCTGCCCAAGCGAAATATGAGATGCTTGGGCCTCACTCTGACAATGGAAGAGGCCTAGGACAGATTCAAGATTCAAGAGAGTTTATTGTCATGAGTCCCAGATAGAACAATGAAATTATAGCTTTGCTTCAGCACAACAGAATATAGTAGGCATAAATAAATACAGAACAGATCAGTGTCACCATATACCATTGAATATATATACACACATAAATAAGCAGATAAAGTGCAATAGGCTATTAAAGTTCAGATATTTGTTTGAGTTGAGTTTAATAGCCTGATGGCTGTGGGGAAGTAGCTGTTCCTGAACCTGGATGTTGCAGATTTCAGGCTCCTGTACCTTCTACCTGAAGGTAGCGGGGAGATGAGTGTGTGGCCAGGATGGTGTGGGTCCTTGATGATGCTGGCAGCCTTTTTGAGGCAGCGTCTGCGATAGATCCCCTAGATGTTTGGGAGGTCAGAGCCGATGATGGACTGGGCAGTGTTTACAACTTTTTGCAGTCTTTTCCGCTCCTGGGCGCTCAAGTTGCTGAACCAAGCCACGATGCAACCAGTCAGCATGCTCTCTACTGCGTGTGCGGACGTGGCGCCGACGGATGCGAAGCCGAAGCAAAGAAGTGGAAGCCAAATAACCGAATGGAAATGAGGCCAAAATGCCAAATAACCGAAAGAGTACGAAGCCGAAACGCCAACTAACCGAAAGGGTGGGATGCTTAAATGCAAACTAACCGAAAGGGCGGGATGCCTAAAATCCAACTAACGGAATGGCTGCGTTGCCTAAAAGCAAACTGACTGAATGGCTGCTCTGCCGAAACGCCACCTACCCGAAAGGCGGCGTCGCCTACAAGCCAACGGACTTAACGCCGCTCAACAGAAAAGTAAAATAACGGACATGACATTGCCGGGGGCGGGACTAGTCAGCGATTGGTCCAGACCCCCGCGTCCATCACATCATTGTGGAGGGATGAACATTCGGGACAGCCCCCACTCTCCCACGGCCACACCTCCGCTCCACCCGACCCACAGCCCGCGGAGGGTGGCCGTGGGAGAGTGGGGGCTGTCCCGAGGGATGCGCACCTTTGGCCGCTTTCAACTTGGTGCTTGGGTTCAGATTGCCCAGTGACCTATGGCTTGTGTGGGAAAATGAACCCCACGCTCCCGTCTTCCCCCTTCTTTCTCCCCTCTTCTCTCTCTCTCCCCCTCTCTCTCTCCCCTTCTCTCTCTCCTCCTCTCTCTCCCCACATCTCTCTCCATTCTCTCTCTCCCCTTCTCTGTTTCTCTCCCCTTTTCTCTCCCTCTCCCCCTCTCACCCCCTTCTCTCATTCCTTCTCTCTCTCCCCTCCTCTTTCACTCCCCCCACTCTCTCCCTTCTCTCTCTCCCCTTCTCTCTTTCTCTCCCTCTTCTCTCTCCCCCCTCCTCTCTCTCTCCCCCCTCTCTCTCCCCCCTCTCTCTCCCTTCTCTCTCTCCCCTTCTCTCTTTCTCTCCCTTCTCTCTCCCCCCTCCCCTTCTCTCTCCCTTCTCTCTCCCCCCCTCTCTCTCCCCTCCTCTCTCTCTCCCCCTCTCTCTCCCTTCTCTCTCTCTCCCTTCTCTCTCTCCCCCCCCCTTCTCTCTCCACCCCACCTGTGCAGAGCGGCTATGGAAGTTCAGAAAACTGGCACTGACAGCAAAGATAGACACAAAATGCCGGAGTGACTCAGTGGGACGGGCAGCATCTCTGGAGAGAGGGAATGGGTGGTGTTTCGGGTCGAGACTCTTCAGACTCAGTCTTCAGGTCTGATGAATGGTCTCGACACAAAGCGTCACCCATTCCTTCTCTCCAGAGATGCTGCCTGTTCCGCCGAGTTACTCCAGCTTTTTGTGTCTATCTTCAGTTAAATTAGTTTACAGATTCTGGTGTTTTGTGCGTGGGAGTTTGCTGTGTGTGTTCCGAGGGAGAGTGGGGGCTGTCCCGAGGGATGCGCACCTTCGGCCGCTTACGACCTGGTGCTTGGGTTCAGATTGCCCAGTCACCTATGGCTTGTGTGGGAAAATGACCCCCACCCTCCCGCCAGTGGAGACAGAGGAGAGAGAGAAGGGGGAGAGAGAGAAGGGGGAGAGAAAGAGAGAAGGGGAGAGAGAGGGGAGATAGACGAGGGAGGAGAGAAAGGGGAGAGAGAGAGGGGGAGAGAGAGAAAGAAAGAAGGGGAGAGAGGGGGAAGAGAGATAGGGGGAGATGGAGGAGGAGAGAGAGAAGGGGGAGAGAAAGAAGAGGGGAGAAGGGGGAGAGCTGCATATCCACATGCCTATCCAAAAGTCTCTTAAATGCCGCAATCGTATCTGCCTCAACCACCACCCCTGGCAGTACGTTCCAGACACCCACCAACCTCTGTGTAAATCTCCTTTAAACTTTGAACCTCTCATCTTATAGTATGCCCTCCAGCGTTAGATTTTTCCATCCTGGGAGAAAACGTTCCTGATGTTCTCTGACAGTCTATCCACTCTATGCCTCTCATACGTATATATACCTCTATCAGGTCACCCTGCAATCTCCCGAGTTCCAGAGAAAACAGTCCAAATCTGACCATCCAATACCTGTAGCTAATACCTTCTAATCCAGTCATCTCTCCAAAGCCTCCACATCCTTCCTGTAATGTGGTGACCAGAAGTGCACGCAATACTCCAAAAGCTGCCCAACCAAAGTCCTATAAAGCTGCATTGTGACTTTCTGCCTCTTGTATTCAATGCCCTGACCTACGACAGCTAGGATGCCACATGCCTTCTTCACCACTCTTTCTACCTGTGGTGCTACTTTCAAGGACTTATGGACTTGGATCACAAGATCTCTTTGTATATCAATGCTGTTAAGGCTCGTGCTATTCATTGTATATTTCACCTTACATTTGACCTTCCAAAGTGCAAAACCTCACACTTTGCTCGGGTCAAACTCCATCTGCCATTTCTCCGCCCATTTCTATAGCTGATCTATTTCCCATTGTTTCCCCAGTCCGTGACTCCAGTAATCTTGGTGTCATCTCACAAATTTACTAATCAATCCATGAACGAGTTCTACTGCAGGTTCGATAGACAGAAACATAACCCCGGTACACCCTCCCTCCCTCCCCCCCTCCCCCACCCACTCCTCCCCAATCACCACTTCACACCTCCTCACAGCCTGACTCCAGTCTGCAAGGACTGGACCCTCGACACACACCCTCCTTGCAGCCCAACATAAGTCTAGCCACTTCTCCATCACTAACAATAGCAATTGAAAGCTATTCAGGAGACAGAAAAAACGGAAATCTCCAGGACCGGACAATGTTTCCCCCTCTACCCTCAAGCTCTGTGCCGAACAACTGGCACCGGTCTACACAGACATTTTCAACCAGTCCCTGCAAACCGGCACTGTCCCTGCCTGCTTCAAAGTCTCCACTCTTGTTCCTATTTCCAAAAAGCCAAGGATTAATGGTCTTAATTACTGGTCCAGAGGTCAGTGGCCTGTCGCACTGACCTCTGTAATCATGAAGACCCTTGAAAGACTTGTGCTGGCCCAGCTGACCCTCTGCAGTTTGCCAATAGATCAGTGGATGATGCAGTCAGCCTAGGCCTGCACTTCATCCTCCAGCACCTAGACCGCCAGGGGACCTATGCGAGGATTTTGTTTGTTGATTTTAGCTCTGCATTCAACACCATTGTGCCAGAGCTACTACACTCCAAACTCTCCCAGTTGACTATGCCTCAACTCTGTCGGTGGATCACCAACTTCCTGACAAACAGGAAGCAGCATG